>CAMOHE010053889.1:0-12951 GCA_946598075.1 Artocarpus hirsutus
AATGTCAAGGCAAGGGTCACATAGCAAGCCAATGTCCGAACAAACAAGCTATGGTGATGCGGGACAATGGAGAGGTTGAAACTGACGAGGATTCAGACAACGATTCTATGCCTTCATTAGAGGATGCCGATGATGAGGAGTACGCTGCCCAAGAAGAATTTTTGGTTACAAGGAGAGCTCTTAGTGTGCAGGCCAAAGAAGAAGAAGAAGAGGTGCAACGGGAAAATATCTTCCATACTAGGTGCCATATCCAAAACAAGGTATGTAGTGTGATTATTGATGGTGGGAGTTGTACTAACATTGCTAGCACAACCATGGTAGAGAAGTTAGGGCTGCCAACAAGTAAGCATCCTCGACCTTATAAATTGCAATGGTTAAATGATAGTGGTGAGGTAAAGGTGCATAAGCAAGTGTTAGTTTCTTTTCGCATTGGAAGATATAAAGATGAAGTTTTGTGTGATGTGGTTCCGATGGAAGTTGGGCACTTATTATTAGGCAGACCATGGCAATTTGATCGACGAGTTAAACATGATGGCTTCACCAACATGTACTCATTTGGTCACCATAAAAAAACGATCACTCTTGTTCCGTTAACACCAAAATAGGTCCATGAAGACCAAGTGAGCTTACAGAGAGAAAATGATAAAAGAAAAATGATGAGTGGAGAAAAATCAAAAGTGGGAGTGCAGAGAGAGAGTTCGGCCTATGAAGAAAAAAAAAGGAGAGCAAAGGACAGAAAATTGAGAGGGCTGAAAAAAATTCACAATCAGCCAATGAGAGAAAAGTAGAGAGAAAAACAAATTTCTATGCAAGAGGCGGTGAGATTAAAAGGGCTTTGTTTGCAAATCAGCCAATGATTGTACGCTTGTACAAAGATGCATTTTTAAACACTAACGAAATTGACCCTGCATTGCCTAGTTCTGTTGTTTCTCTATTGCAAGAATTTGATGATGTATTTTCGGATGAGGTGCCTGCTGGTTTGCCATCAATTCAGGGTATAGAACAACAGATTGATTTTGTATCTGGCGCTTCCATTCCAAACTGACCGGCTTATAGAAGCAACCCTGAGGAGACAAAGGAGCTTCAAAGGCAAGTCAGTGAGTTGATGACAAAGGGGTACGTGAGAGAAAGTATGAGCCCATGGGCCGTTCCAGTCTTACATGTGCCTAAGAAGGAGGGAACATGGAGGATGTGCATAGACTGCAGAGCCATTAACAATATCATGGTAAAGTATCGCCATCCTATTCCTCGTTTAGATGATATGTTGGATGAATTGCATGGTGCTTCTGTGTTCTCAAAAATTGATTTGAAAAGTGGATACCATCAAATACGCATGAAATAGGGTGATCAATGGAAAACTGCCTTTTGAGACAAAATATGGTCTGTATGAGTGGTTAGTAATGCCATTTGGTTTAACTAATGCTCCAAGTACATTTATGCGTTTAATGAATCATGTATTACGTGAATTTGATGATTAGAAAGGAGAAATTGTATGTTAACCTCAAAAAGTTACCTTTTGCACAAATAAGCTTGTGTTTCTTGGTTTTGTCGTTAGTGGTCATGGTATATAGATTGATGAAGAAAAGGTGCGAGCCATCTAGGAGTGGCCGAGTCCAACAAGTGTGGGAAACGTACAAAGTTTTCATGGACTTGCTAGTTTCTACCAGCGGTTTATGAAAGATTTTAGTACAATAGCTGCACCACTGACTGAAGTGATCAAGAAGAACGTTGGGTTTAGATGGGGAGAAGAGCAAGAAAGGGCATTTCAGTTAATCAAGGAGAAGTTGACTAATGCTCCATTGTTATCTTTACCTAATTTTTCCAAAACTTTTGAGATTGAATGTGATGCTTCAGGTGTTGGAATTGGCGCTGTTTTAATACAGAAGGGAGACCAATTGCATATTTCAATGAGAAACTAAATGGGGCAACTCTTAATTACCCAAGTTATGATAAGGAGTTGTATGCGTTGGTACGAGCACTAGAGACGTGGCAGCACAACCTATGGCCTAAGGAGTTTGTGATTCACACCGATCATGAGTCCCTAAAACACTTGG
Organism: Artocarpus hirsutus; assembly: GCA_946598075.1. NCBI lineage: Eukaryota > Viridiplantae > Streptophyta > Magnoliopsida > Rosales > Moraceae > Artocarpus > Artocarpus hirsutus. The sequence continues at coordinate 2,055 of CAMOHE010053889.1, forward strand.
AGGGCCAACACAAGCTAAATAAGAGGCATGCTCGTTGGGTAGAGTTTATAAAGACATTTCCGTATGTCATTCGCTACAAGCAAGGTAAAGAAAACGTGGTTGCCGATGCTCTTTCTTGCAGGTATGTCTTAATCTCAACTCTTAATGCTAAACTACTGGGTTTTGAACATATTAAAGAGTTATATGCCGATGACCATGACTTTAGCACTGACTATCAAGCTTGTGAGAGATTTGCTAGTGGTAAGTACTTTAGGCATGAGGGATACTTGTTTCAGGAGAATAAATTGTGTGTGCCTAATTGTTCATTAAGAGATTTGCTAGTGAGAGAGTCCCATGGGGGAGGATTGATGGGACATTTTGGAGTGATGAAAACTTTAGCGGTGTTACAAGAACACTTCTATTGGCCACATATGAAACGAGATGTTAAGAGGCTTTGTGGTAGATGTGTAACTTGTAGCAGGCTAAATCAAGAGTGCAGCCCCACGGTTTGTACACCCCTTTACCAATACCTAGTGAACCCTGGACTGATATTTCGATGGATTTTGTGTTAGGATTGCCTAGGTCTAAATGGGGAAGAGACTCAATATTTGTGGTTGTGGATAGGTTTTCCAAGATGGCACAACTTTTTCCATGCCACAAGATAGATGATGCTTCCAATGTTGCTGATTTGTTCTTTAGGGAAATTGTGAGACTTTATGGTATGCCTAGGACAATTATTTCTAATAGGGATGCAAAGTTCTTAAGCTACTTTTAGAAGACTTTGTGGGCTAAGTTAGGGACTAAGCTATTGTTTTCGACAACTTGTCACCCTCAAACCGATGGTCAAACAGAAGTTGTGAATAGAACCTTGTCAACTTTGTTGCGGGCTGTCATTAAAAAGAACATCAAAACTATGTTGAGTTTGCTTATAATCGATCTGTTCATTCTACTACTCAATTTTCATCGTTTGAAATTGTTTATGGTTTTAATCCTTTAACTCCTTTGGATTTAATGCCATTACCTTTGTCTGAGAGTGTGAATTTAGATGGAAAAAGAAAAGCAGACCTTGTTAAGCAGATACATGAGAAGGCAAGACTCAACATCGAGCGAAGGACTAAGCAATATGCTCAACAAGCCAACAAAGGGCGTCACAAGCTCGTCTTCGAGCCCGGCGATTGGGTATAGTTGCACTTACGCAAAGAACGGTTTCCAGAACAAAGGAAGTCTAAGCAATTGCCTAGAGGGGACGGTCCTTTTTAAATACTTGAAAGGATCAATGATAATGCGTACAAGCTAGACTTGCAAGGTGAGTATGTTGTAAGTGCCACCTTTAATGTTTCTAATCTAAGTCCTTTTGATGCAGGCGACGATTTGAGGACAAATCCTTCTTAAGAGGAGGGGAATGATGAGGGCATCGGTAGCACAAGCAAGAGCACAAGGGAAGAGACATATTTAGATCCAATTCAAGTTCCCATTGGTCCGGTTACGAGAGCTTGTGCGAAGAAATTCAAAGAAATGCTTATTGGGTTTATTCAAGCATCTTGGGCTCAAGCTATCGCATGGAGGCCCATTGAGGGAATTGCATGTGACATCCAGACCAACAAATGCGTGATTCAAGTTCTAGAAGGGACTGAATAATCCTATTACTGCAAATAATTTGGCTACTTTCCATTTCAGTTACTTTCCCAATTTGAGGCGACAAGTGGCGAGAAGAATCAGCTAATTGTCTGATTATTGTCTAGTTTCCTTTTCTTTTGCAAAACATGTGTTTACTTTTATATTATTGTAAGGCATTTAAGTCATTTAGGAAACTTACTTTATTTGCTTTAGATTGAGCATCTTTTTTGGCTAGTAATTGATTTGCCCGAAATTCCATGGGCAATTAGGAGCTCAAAATTCGCAAAGGGGAACCACTATATATTGTAACGAATTTCATTCAATAAAAAAATAAGTTTTACACACAATTTGAGGTTTAATTCTCTTCGGTTCCTAAACAAACTTTTCAAACTTATCAGAGGATTCCGTGGCGTTCAAAGACTTATCAATCAGTCCATCCATAACTGATTGTGGCGTCCTCACATACCAAGGTTCGTGCTTCTTGTTAGGCATCGGGTCGCGGTTCCACACTAAACCGATTTGGAATTCGATCTTGGAAACCAATTTTGGTTAGGGTCGCATTAGTTCTTGGTGTGGTTCATATCTGTAGCACTAGTAGAGGAAAAAGAAAAGGCTCCATTTTGAGTTCACACCGTAACTTTAGGGAGTTCAGATGCTCAGACCAACGACGTGACAGTCGATAGTATGGTTCCAGTTTCTTAACTTTTAGTTATGGCTTTATTTGATATTAGTGCCATTCATTCTCTCGTTTCGAGTTCTTTTCTACATGTCTTGGGATTAGAAATAGGGGAACTTGAGGAGTCTTTAGTAATTACCTCACCCATAGGGCAAGTGTATGTGAACTGTATATGTAAATCATGTAAATGATGATTTGGGGTGAGTCTTGGGAAAGTAATTTGAAACTCTAATGATTAATAGTGGGTGATAATCATTTACCTGGGGTGGTAAGGATTGAGTAATGAGTGAGTAACTCATGAGAACATGTCTAGGTGAACAAAGAAATTTAACATGCTTTATATATTTATCTAGGGTTTAAGAAAGGATTCTAATGCTGCAGGAAGAAATGGAGCAATACCAATGGCCGATGAATTTTACGATGTCTACATTGACGAGGACCTGGACTAGCATCTCATCCGAGATTGAATTTTGCATCCAGTAAATCTTGGGGACCTCTTTGATTTTTGTAGCACCGTATCGGTTGGCACCTACATAGATGAAGGAATTAAGGAAACGGCTTTAGGGACTTGCAGAAAAAGAATATATTTAGAATAGCATAAGATGCGCTAGTTTTGTTTGCGGAGAGACATGATGGTATGCTCAGGTTGTGCGTTGATTATTGGTAGCTGGATCAGATCACTGTGAAGAATGAGTATTCCCGGCCTAGGATCAATGAAGTTCCTGGCATTTCTCGAGAATAAATATGAGATTCGAAAGCACCAGCTGCATGCTAGGAAGGTTGGGTTTCTAGGGCATGTCATTTCTGCACAAGATATCTTAGTGGATCTATCTAAGATAGAGGCTATGATACGGTGGGGATGACTGAAGATCGTGATTGAGATTCACAGCTTTTTAGAACTTGCTAGATACTACTATAGGAGGTCCGTAAAGGATTTTTCAAAGATAGTGGCTCCATTGACGCTGTTAATTGAGAAAAGTGTCAGGTTTGGATAGGATGAGGAATGTGGTTATGCTTTCCAAGAGTTGAAGAACAGGAGGATTACTATTCCTTTATTGGTTATATTGAGCAGTGACGAGCTTTACGAGGTTTACACTGATGCATCAGGACGAAGACTTGGATATGCGATAATGCAGGATGGACGAGTGATGACTTATGGATTACAACAATTGAGCTTGCCACAGTGACTCACGCGTTGGGGGTCTGGAAACGATACTTGTATGAAGTGACATTTTAGGTTTCTTAGATCACAAGAGCACAAGATAATTGTTTACTCACAGAGATTTGAAATTGAGGCAACGGAGATAGATGGGATATCGGGAGGACCTGAGTTTCTCGCTGCAGTATCATCCGGGTAGGGCCACTATGGTGGCAGATGCACTCAATAGGAGGTCATTAGGGATTTGCACGTATCTAGCAATAAAGGATTGGAGAGATACGCTACCATGAGTGAATATGGACTATAGTACCATGAAAACTTTGATTAGGTATCTGCCCACCTTAGGGATTCGGTTCAAGTGCGTGTTTGGATGATAAGCAAAATCAATGACAAGACTAGCATTTTTAGGAAATGTGAACACGAATACAGACTTGGGAGTAGTCTAAAAACAAGAGGGTTCCCACAGATGGGGTCGTTGGATCTCGAGAAGCATTTGGCAGTGTCTATGATCTAGGAAGTGACAAAGGCCCTGATGGAAGTGACAAGGCCTTGATCTAGGAGTTTGAAGATGTATCGCAATTTGCAGAGGTAGTATTGGTTGAAAGGCATGAAGAAAGATGTTCAAGAGTACGTGGCTTGTTTCAGGTAGCAACCAAGCATTAGGAGTCCACTGGTCAGCTTCAGCCGCTTCGTATTCCTAGGTGGAAATGGGAGCACGTCGCGATGATTTCCTCTTCGTGCGGCCGAGGATAAAATAAAGACAAGATGTGATTTGGGTCATCATTGGCAGGTTGACGAAATCAGAGCATTCTTATCCTTTAGGTCGACTCGTTCGAGGCGAGTTCTTGGAGGAGCTTCAAGAAGCTTTGGGGCACAGACTTAGATTTTGGTGCAACTTTTAGGTAGTTCGAGTAAGTTATTTAGATTTTTGAGGATACATTGCATACGTGTGTATTAGTTTTTGGCAGGAATTGGAAGAGATAATTGCATCCGGCGGAGCTGCATACAACAACAGTTACCAAGTAAGCATCAGGATGGCACCGTTCGAAGTAATGTGTGGTTGGCCATGTCAATCACCAGTGATTCGGGCAGGACTAGAAGACGTGACCATTATGGAACTCGAAGAGACCTACAAGAACAACGAAAAGGCTATTTTGTTACAAAGTCGGTTGAGTACGCTCAAAGTAGGTACAAGATTTATGCGAATATGAGACGCCAATCTTTAGAATCGAGGTAGGGGATTCTGTTTTCTTAAATGTTTTGCCATGTGGGTGAGTTTCGTGTTTTGATGTGAGCAGGGACCTTGTACTGAGGTGCGATGGGTCATTCGAGATTTCTTGACGTGTTTTGAGTAATTGTTTGTCACCTTGATCTTCCTCTCAAACTCTCATGTTCATGTCGTATTTCGCATGTCGATGCTCTTGATGCATGCAGTGGAGCTATACAAGTTAGGAGCCATGGTCATGATCCCTTAAGCCATTCAAGTGGTCCAATCATAAGATCTAAGGCCAAGTGATTCAAGGAAGCATTGAACGGGCTCATTCAACAAGTTTGTGATATGAATCACGCCAAGAAGTGATGAACCCTAACCAAAATTGGCCTCTAAGATCGAAACGCCTAATCGGATTTGAAATGAAACCGCGACCCGATGCCTAACAAGAAGCACGAACCTTGGTATGCGAGGACACCACAATCAGTTATGGACGGACTGATTGATAAGTCTATGAACGCCACGGAATCTTCCGATAAGTTCAAATAGTTTGTTTAGGAACTGAAGAGAATTAAACCTCAAATTGTGTGTAAAAAACCAAGTACCCTTGAATGAAATTCGTTACAATATATAGTGGTTTCCTTTCCCAATTGCCCATGGAATCTCGGGCAAATCAATTACCAGCCAAAAAGATGCTCAATCTAAAGCAAATAAAGTAAGTTTCCTAAATGGCTTAAAAGCCTTACAATAATATAAAAGTAAATGCATGTTTTGTAAAAGAAAAGGAAACTAGACAATAATCAGGCAATTAGTTAATTCTTCTCGCCACTTGTCGCCTCAAATTGGGAAAGTAACTGAAATGAAAAATAGCGAGATTATTTGCAGCCATAGGATTATTCGGTCCCTTCTAGAACTTGAATCACGCATTTATTGGTCTAGATGTCACATGCAATTCCCTCAATGGGCCTCCATGCGATGGCTTGAGCCCAAGATGCTTGAATCAGCCCAATAAGCATTTCTTTGAATTTCTTCGCACAAGCTCTCGTAACCGGACCAATGGGAACTTGAATTGGATCTAAATATGTCTCATCCCTTATGCTCTTGCTTGTGCTACCGATGCCCTCATCATTCCCCTCCTCTTGAGAAGGATTTGTCCTCAAATCGTCGCCTGCATCAAAAAGACTTAGATCAGAAACATTAAAGGTGCCGCTTACACCATACTCACCTGGCAAATCTAGCTTGTATGCATTATCATTGATCTTTTCAAGAATTTGAAAAGGACCGTCCCCTCTAGGCAACAGCTTGGACTTCCTTTGTTCTAGAAACTATTCCTTGCGTAAGTGCAACCATACCCAATCACTGGGCTCGAAGACGAGCTTGTGACGCCCTTTGTTGGCTTGTTGAGCATATTGCTTAGTCCTTCGATTGATGTTGAGTCTTGCCTTCTCGTGTATCTGCTTAACAAGGTAAACTTTTCTTTTTCCATCTAAATCCATACGCTTAGACAAAGGTAATGGCATTAAATCCAAAAGAGTTAAAGGATTAAAACCATAAACAATTTCAAACGGTGAAAATTGAGTAGCAGAATGAACAGATCGATTATAAGCAAACTCAACATGTGGTAAACACTCCTCCCAATTTTTGATGTTCTTTTTAATGACAGCTCGCAAGAAAGATGACAAGGTTCTATTCACAACTTCTGTTTGACCATCGGTTTGAGGATGATAAGTAGTCGAAAACAATAGCTTAGTCCCTAACTTAGTCCACAAAGTCTTCCAAAAGTAGCTTAAGAACTTTGCATCCCTATCAGAAACAATTGTCTTAGGCATACCATGAAGTCTCACAATTTCCCTAAAGAACAAATCAGCAACATTGGAAGCATCATCTGTCTTGTGGCATAGAATAAAATGTGCCATCTTGGAAAACCTATCCACAACCACAAATATTGAGTCTCTTCCCCGTTTAGACCTAGGCAATCCTAACACAAAATCCTTCGAAATATCAGTCCAGGGTTCACTAGGTATTGGTAAAGGGGTGTACAAACCGTGGGGCTGCACTCTTGATTTAGCATGCCTACAAGTTACTCATCAACCACAAAGCCTCTCAACATCTCGTTTCATATGGGGCCAATAGAAGTGTTCTTGCAAAATCGCTAAAGTTTTCATCACTCCAAAATGTCCCATCAATCCTCCCCCATGGGACTCTCTCACTAGCAAATCTCTTAATGAACAATTAGGCACACACAATTTATTCTCCCGAAACAAGTATCCCTCATGCTTAAAGTACTTACCACTAGCAAATCTCTCACAAGCTTGATATTCAGTGCTAAAGTCACGGTCATTGGGATATAACTCTTTAATATGTTCAAAACCCAGTAGTTTAGCATTAAGAGTTGAGATTAAGACATACTTGCTAGAAAGAGCATCGGCAACGACGTTTTCTTTACCTTGCTTGTAGCGAATGACATACAGAAACGTCTCTATAAACTCTACCCAACGAGCATGCCTCTTATTCAGCTTGTGTTGGCCCTTCAAGTGTTTTACGGACTCATGATCGGTGTGAATAACGAACTCCTTAGGCCATAGGTAGTGCTGCCACGTCTCTAGTGCTCGTACCAATGCATACAACTCCTTATCATAAGTTGGGTAATTAAGAGTTACTCCATTCAGTTTCTCACTGAAATATGCAATTGGTCTCCCTTCCTGCATTAAAACAACGCCAATTCCAACACCTGAAGCATCACATTCAATCTCAAAAGTTTTGGAAAAATTAGGTAAAGATAACAATGGAGCATTAGTCAACTTCTCCTTGATTAACTGAAATTCCCTTTCTTGCTCTTCTCCCCATCTAAACCCAACGTTCTTCTTGGTCACTTCAGTCAGTGGTGCAGCTATTGTACTGAAATCTTTCACAAACCATTGGTAGAAACTAGCAAGTCCATAAAAACTTCGTATGTTTCCCACACTTGTTGGACTCGGCCACTCTTGGATGGCTCGCACCTTTTCTTCATCAACCTGTATACCTTGAGCACTAACAACAAAATCAAGAAACACAAGCTTATCTGTGCAAAAGGTACACTTCTTGAGGTTAGCATACAATTTCTCCTTTCTAAGCACATCCAAAACAGATTTTAAATGTGCTACATATTGGTCCACATCTTTACTATAAATGAGTATATCATCAAAATACACAACAACAAACTTGCCAATAAATGCACGTAATACATGATTCATTAAACGCATAAATGTACTTAGAGCATTAGTTAAACCAAATGACATTACTAACCACTCATACAGACCATATTTTGTCTTAAAGGCAGTTTTCCATTCATCACCCTCTTTCATGCGTATTTGATGGTATCCACTTTTCAAATCAATTTTTGAGAACACAGAAGCACCATGCAATTCATCCAACATATCATCTAAACGAGGAATAGGATGGCTATACTTTACCGTGAAATTGTTAATGGCTCTGCAGTCTACGCACATCCTCCATGTCCCATCTTTCTTAGGCACAAGTAAGACTAGAACGACGCATGGGCTCATACTTTCTCTCACGTACCCCTTTGTCATCAACTCACTGACTTGCCTTTGAAGCTCCTTTGTCTCCTCGGGGTTGCTTCTATAAGCCGGTCGGTTTGGAATGGAAGCGCCAGGTACAAAATCAATCTGATGTTCTATTCCCCGAATTGATGGCAAACCAGCAGGCACCTAATCTGGAAATACATCATCAAATTCCTACAATAGAGAAACAACAGAACTAGGCAATGCAGGGTCAATTTCGTTAGTGTTTAAAAATGCCTCTTTGTACAAGAGTACAATCATTGGCTGATTTGAAAACAAAGCCCTTTTAATCTCACCGCCTTTTGCATAGAAGTTTGTTTTTCTCTCTGCTTTTCTCTCATTGGCTGATTGTGAATTTTTTTTAGCCCTCTCATTTCCTCTCCTTTGCTCTCCTTTTTCTCAGCCATCTCTTCTTTTTTTCTTCACTGGCCGAACTCTCTCTCTACACTCCCACTTTTGATTTTTCTCCACTCATCATTTTTCTTTTATCATTTTCTCTCTGTAAGCTCACTTGGTCTTCATGGACCTGTTTTGGTGTTAACGGAACAAGAGTGATCGTTTTTTTATGGTGAACAAACGAGTACTTGTTGGTGAAGCCATCATGTTTAACTCGCCGATCAAATTGCCATGGTCTGCCTAATAATAAGTGCCCAGCTTGCATCGGAACCACATCACACAAAACTTCATCTTCATATCTTCCAATGCGAAAAGAAACTAACACTTGCTTATGCACCTTTACCTCACCACTATCATTTAACCATTGCAATTTATAAGGTCGAGGATGCTTACTTGTTGGCAGCCCTAACTTCTCTACCATGGTTGTGCTAGCAACGTTAGTACAACTCCCTCCATCAATAATCACACTACATACCTTGTTTTGGACATGGCACCTAGTATGGAAGATATTTTCCCATTGCACCTCTTCTTCTTCTTCTTTGGCCTGCACACTTAGAGCTCTCCTTGTAACCAACAATTCTCCTTGGGCAACGTACTCCTCATCGTCGGCATCCTCTAATGAAGGCATAGAATCGTTGTCTGAATCCTCGTCAGTTTCAACCTCTCCATTGTCCCGCATCACCATAGCTCGTTTGTTCGGACATTGGCTTGCTATGTGACCCCTGCCTTGACATTTAAAACATTTAATATCACGATTTTGAGTAGTGGAAGAATCGGATTTACCTTGATTCCCATGGCTGGCCACCTCTTGTTTTTGCTCGGTCTTTGGCTTGGTGTTGGGTTGCTTCTCATCCTTCCTCCATTGGTTCACTTTCCAAGTGGATGTACTTGGGTTTTGGCTTGGACGTGTATTACTACCCCTTCTCTTAAGTTGATTCTCAATTTTGACAGCCATGTGCACCATGTCCTCCAACTCCACATAATGTTGTAACTCAATGGCATTGTGAATTTCTCGATTCAAGCCTGCCAAAAACCTTGCCATTGTAGCCTCCCGATCCTCCTCTATATTTGCTCGAATCATCATAACCTCCATCTCCTTATAGTACTCCTCCACACTCTGGTTGCCCTGCTTAAGATTTTGTAGTTTATTGTACAATTTCCAGTAGTAGTAAGCTGGTACAAATCGCTTCCTCATCACGGTCTTCATCTCTCCCCATGACTCAATAGGTCGCTCTCTATTTCGTCTCCTATTTATGACAAGTTGATCCCACCAGGTAATAGCATAATCAAAAAATTCAATTACAGCCAGTTTTACCTTCTTCGCCTCGGAATAGTTGTGGCAATCAAAGACAAACTCCATTTTCTTCTCCCATTCTAGGTATGCTTCAGGATTGGATTTGCCTTGAAATGATGGTATCTTCAATTTTATGCCTCTCAAACTATCATTTTCCCGGTTCCTAAGTCCTCTATCCCGTCCAAATCTCTGATGACTACCCACTGTATCTTCTCCTTCATCAAACTCTTCCACATCAATCCCATAGTAGTCATCAACCTCTCCTCTAACTGGAACCCTTTCCCGCCTACGTGCATGAGGAACATGTTGTGGCTGTTCCACACGTGCGTTTTCTATCTGGTCTATCCTCTCATGAAGCTGTTCTAACTCTCCTCTCAACAATTGTCTCATCTCCCCTATCATCACTTCCAGGAGGATTTTTGGATCTGTTGCACCAGAGGTACCCTCAATAGTGTTCTTGCTGTTGTTTGACAATTTTTTTTCTACAAAACAAAGTAAGAAACAATGCAAAGGACCTTACTACACTCCCTTGCATGTTTTACTTGTGAAATGGTTCACTCAATTTCACTCGTGTTTGCACTCAATACTTTTTGGCTTTTATCCACTCTATTACTCTCGCCTCTCGTGCCTTTTTCCATGCGTAAATTCTCACTCAATTCCTATAAAACTAGTCAAATCAATATCAAAATTTCCTTGACAATTCACAAATAGATTACCAAGGAGGCTAAGAGTATAACAGGCAATGATAATTTGGGCTTTCGAAAATCACACCCAAAAGAAATGAAATTTGCGCAAAAATTTTGGTCTTGGTAGGGAATTCAATTTTGGGCTCCTTAAACCATGAATAACAAGAATCAAACAAAAAAAATTTTAAGATGGGTCTCCAGACTTTTTTTTTATTTTTTTATTTTTTATTTTTTTTCGGATCCTCTTGTCTTCTTCTTTCCCTTGTTTATCTTTCTTTTCTTTTTTTTTTTTCTTTTTGGATCCTTTTTTTTTTTTA
>CAMOHE010053889.1:12971-26186 GCA_946598075.1 Artocarpus hirsutus
TTTTTTTTTTTTTTTTTCCTTGTCTTCTTCTTTCCCTTTTTTTTTCTTTTCTTTTTTTTATTTTCATTTCTTTTCTTTTCAGATCCTCTTTGTTTGTTTTTTTTTTTAAACCCGACTTTGATAATGGAAATCAAGACTCACGAATAATTGAAACAAATGAAAACTAAGGGAATGGATAAGCAAAACCTGATTAGAACCCTCGCTCTGATGCCAAATGATACGAACCCCGTCATGAACTGACGCGACCCTAACCAAAATTGGTCTCCAAGATCGAAATTCCAAATCGGTTTAGTACTAAACTGTGACCCAATGCCTAACAAGAAGCACAAACCTTGGTAATGAGGGCGCCACAATCAGCTATGGATGGACTGATTGATAAGTCTATGAATGCCGCAGAATTTTTTGATAAGTTTGAATAGTTTGTTTAGGAACCAAAGAGAATTAAACCTCAAATTGTGTGTAAAAACTTATTACCATTGAATGAAATTCGTTACAATATATAGTAGTTTCTCCTTTGTGAATTTTTAGCTCCTAATTGCCCATGGAATTTCGGGCAAATCAATTACCAACCAAAAAAACGCGCAATCTAAAGCAAATAAGGTAAGTTCCCTAAATGGCTTAAAAGCGTTACAATAATATGAAATAAAAAGCGCATGTTTCTAAAAAAAAAAGGAAACTAGACAATAAATAGATAAATAGCTGATTCTTCTTGCCACTTGTCACCTTAAATTGGGAAAGTAACTGAAATGGAAAGTAGCTTGATTTATTTGCAGCCATATGATTACTCGGTCCCTTCTAGAACTTGAATCACACATTTGTTGGTTTGGATGTCACATGCAATTCCCTCAATGGGCCTCCATGCGATAGCTTGAGCCCAAGATGCTTGAATCAGCCCAATAAGCATTTTTTTGAACTTCTTCGCATGAGCTCTCGTAATCGGACCAATGGGAACTTGAATTGGATCTAAATATGTCTCATCCCACGTGCTCTTGCTTGTACTACCGATGTCCTCATTACTATGTTGTCACGACTCGATGGCCCTAGTTGAGATAAATTAAAATAAATAAGATTAATTAAACTAAACAACTAATTAAATGAAATAAATAAATATAAAGTGCTTAGCTGAAATAAATCTCATCGACAATCACCATCACGTAAATGCTAACCACAAATTTGGATGGTTAATTAACCTGCAATTAATAGTACAACATTACTTACACCCTCATTCTTACAATAAATAGTGTTATACAACTTACATAGACATTGATACTGTGATATTGCCACATTACTCTCCTTAGTGATATGTCATGACATCGTAGATTTGCCACTATCACAATAATCTGGACCGACATCTCCTCTTATATTGTATTCTGTTCCAGTCGATCTTATATTATAGTAATCTTCTCATCATTTTCATAGATCTCTTCTGGACCCGTAATGATCTTATCCCCCTATTTTAACCAACGAACTAGTGATCGACACAGTCTTCCATAAAGTGCCTCAAACTATGTCATACCAATGCTTACTTAGTAACTATTGATGCATACAAATTTAACCAAATGTAAGTGCTTTCTCCAATTTTTGCCAAAAATCCAAAATAGAGGCACACAACATTTCCTCAAGAATCTGTATAACTTGTTCAGACTGACTATCCATTTGAGGATGAAAGACGATGTTGAAGTTCTACTCCATAGCAATTACTTCTTGGAAGCTTTTCCAATACTTATCATTAAACTGGATATCATCATCAAAAGGGATGGATAACAGAACTCTTATGCATTTCTCAAGATACAATTCTCCTAACGATTTCCTCGAGTATGTTGATCCAAATGGTTAAAATAAAGCATCTTACTTCTACTCCGTGCTTACACTTGATTATATGTCATACACTTGACGATATAATTCCAAAACATTTTTCTTCATGTCCCTTCACCACTTTCTTTTGTCTCTATTCAAATCACAATATATTTTTTACACTTTTGAAACTTCTACTCTTTATCCAGTACTACCTTTATCCAATACAACCTTTATTACATCTTCTATTATAGGCATAGCCAAACACCCCATGAAAGACAAAAATCTGTTTATAAATATATCTTCTACTCATTGAAATGTTCCCTATTTTAAGTCGGTGTCCACATTCCCTAAAAAATTCTGATCTCTCCATTGACTTTGTTTCACCACCAACTAAACAAGTGCTAGAACAGATACCAAGTTATAAACCAAAGTCTGATTGTAACTCTCATAATATCATCATCCATATTTACTAATCATGACATTTCTTCTCTAATCATCTAATACCAAACAAACAAAAATTCTATAAGTGTAAATCCATCTCCCTTTGAGTGAATAGATACGTCAAACTGTTATGTCAAACTATTTTGATTTGAGGAAAATTTGAAACACTGCTCTGTAAAAATAACACCTCCAAATATTGTGGTGGATAACCACTATTAGTTCCAAATCATGAGTGAAATAGTTTTGCTTGTGAAACTAGACTTGTCATGACTCATGTGCTACAACTCATCCATACCGAATCAACACGCATCCAAGTCTACATCTTGATGCATCGGTATGAACTTCATATGGCTCATCATGTTTAATACAATCAACACTAGAGTGGTGATCAACTGAGTTTTCAATTCTTGCAAGGTGTACTTACATTCAGTGCTTCATTTAAACTGAACCTCTTTCTTAGTCAACTACTTCAATGGTGTTGCTATCCTTAAGAAGTCCTGCACAATACTCTCTAGTATTTTATGAGTCCCAGAAAAGTATGAATTTCAGCGATGTTCTTCAGTTGTTCCTATAGCACCATTGTCTCGATCGTAGAAGGATCCACTAAAATACCCTAATCAGAGATTACATGTCCCAAAACTTATTCTAGGTAGTGGGTACTTATTCTTCACTATAACCTGATTTAATTTCTAGTAGTCCATGCATAACTTGAGAGTCCCATCATGTTTCTTTAGCAAACCCAACTGATGCACCCCATGGTTATGTACTATTTCATGTATATCCCTTATCTACGAGCTCTTGAAGCTGCATTCTCAATTCTTTCATTTTTGTCAGTGCCATTTGATTCGGTACGGAGGAGATGAGAACAATTTTGGGAAGCAACTCAATACTAAACTTAATCTATTGATGCGGTGGTGATCTGGGGAAATTCATCGGGGAAGACATCCTCAAATTTATGTACGGTGGGGTTCACCTAAACATGATTTTAGGAATCAATCATTCATCATTTAATCACCACCACCTTGGCAAGAGATCAGTGTTTCCTTTTTGGTCATTAGGGCTACCTTTCTAAGGTAACAATCAATCACAACATTACACTTAGGTAGCCAATCTGTTCCTAGGTTTGCATCATAAGTACTGATTGGGATTTTAATCCACTTCTCAAGTCTCACCCCAACCATCATTTTACAAGATTTACACACATTATTCACATACACTTACCCTAAAATTGATACAATAATCGTGGATTCACTAAATCCCTCTGTTTGTAATCCTAAGATATTTAAAAATGAACTTCAAATAAGAGAATTTGTGGTACCAATATTGAATAGGTCACGAGCTAAAATTGAGAATAAGAATCATATTGTAAACTACTATGTTGCTGGTAAGATAGCAAAAATTATAAGGATTGTTTCATTCACCATTGAATGGGCTATTACTTCCACTATTAACACCACTGTGCTAGTTCCTTGAATGAATCAGATGGTTGTCGTTGTTGTCCTTCCTATTGTTTCTTTGGGGTCCATTCGTAGTCTTTATCTTATTCCCATGTAAGTGATGCTGTCTCTTTCAATCGACAATGCTAATGACACTAATTCACTATAGACTTAGATCCTTAAAGTAACCAATTGTCATCAAATAGAGCCTTTAAGCCCTGCCTTAGTTGCTACATCGGATGGGGCAATCTGGCCTACTCGATAAACTTTGCCTCATATTTCCTAAATGTAACTTCAGTTAGTTCTAGACGATAGAATTTAGCGGTTTTTTTGTCCTTAATCTTGTTGGAAGGTAGCGGTCATAGAACATCTTCTCAACTTTATCCTAATCAATGTCCCGGTTATTCTTTATATGCTTCTCATGTTTCCATCAGGCGTTGGCACTACATTTTAGTTTTGTATATTGCTAACTCTACACGGTATTCATTAGGTGTTCTTAATGTATCCAGACATTTTTCCATTGAGTCAAATCATTACTCTATAGCTTGGGGAAAGGTTTCCATTACATCCAAGGTTAGAATTACAACATGACTAAATACTAGAAAATTCTTTTATCGGTGACTCACTGCATGATCCTCACGTTATATCCTTGCCACCATTAGCCTAAAGGAAGCAAACTTAAGATCCATTATACCCTCGTCATTGAGGAGGTCTAAGTCAATAGTGGCATGATGATGCCTAGGTAACATTCTCTTAGTTCTTGATAAGAAAATTGGACTGTTAACAGTTTTCAATGTCATATCTATGTATGTACAATTCCTAAGGTTCAAAACCTAGGGCTTTGATACCAAATTTGTTACGAACCCAAAATCAAGTAGTGATATGGCAGTTTAATTAAAACAAATTAATCAAGTTTAATTAAACTCATCAATTATTTGATTATTAACAAGAATTTTTTAGATAATTTAATAAAAAGTGGTAAATTTTAAATCTTTTTGAAATATTACAAACCTTTAAAATTTAGCAAGGGAAATTTCTTATATGACCTTAGAAAATAAATTTAAAGCTTGTAAAGTTCATCAAAAAGCAGTTGGGGTCTCATCGGAGCCCAAACGATGCACATATAGTACAGACATATAGAAATGATACAAACCATAGTCCAACAGAAAAGCAAACATAGTCCATAGTATTACATGACTTGAAAATAAAAGTACATAAGCCAAACGTCTCATGATCCATGTGAGAATATCAGCAGCGTCTTACTCCGCGGCGTGTTACGATTCACCAAAAGGGGGAAGAATTAAAACAAAATAGTAAAATCATAAGCATAAGGTTCAGTAGCACTTGGTTTTCAAAATCGTCAATTTTAAAATAAAATAAATAAATTTAAGTGTAGTTTCGAGGAAATAATAAATGATTAAATCAATTCATACTTATCTGTCGCCATTTGTAATCATCGAAACCCATCATAAGTGACTAATCAAATTCATGTTTACCGTTCATCATCTATGATTATCTCAGATCATACATCATTGTTCTTTATGTGCAAAGCCTACTAAATCACCATCCTCATGGCCTAGCTAGGTTTCAAGGCCTACCCCCAATGTTGCTCTTTGCCAACCTGATCTTTGTGTGTGGCATCATGCGCTATCATATCATTTCAAACAAAAGTTCTTAATCCATTCGGTATCCAGTGTCATTTTAATTCATATCATTTTTCAAGCATCCTTTTACCAAGATATCTTTTTGCATTAATTATTATTATTATTCATTATGACCATATCCAACATTAGTGAAAATAAATAAATAAGAGCACCTTATTTCTTTAAAATGTTTTAAGAAAGTACAGTATGGACAAAACTCATTTTTAAAATCCTGGCTATTGAAAAGAAGGGTCTAGAGTCCTATCTCGTTATCTAGCATGATCGCACCTGCACTAAAATCCCTTATTCCCCTAAATGTTAGCTCCTTGGAAACAGCAAGCAACCTTAAGTGTAAACTAGATACATTAATATCTAAACTTGAATATTCTACATTAGTATGCTACTTTACGGTACCTTAGTGTGCCTTTAAACTCAAAGTTATCATGCATGAAAGCTTTATAATCTTAGTATTTTTGATCACAAAATCATAATCTTTTTATAATATTTCTAAATCATAAAATGATGAAAAATGACCAGCAAAAGTGCCATTTTGAGTTGTGCAGTCGACCTGCCAGACATGTGGAATTTGACCTATCTGTTATTTGGGTCCAGCCTATCGAACTTATGCAGTGCGGTCAACCGTACTATGCTACACATTGTCAACCACGTTGTCATAGTCAGCGACCTCTGTTTTGAGCTTTTGAGCTCATTCCGAGTCCAATTCTCTTCAAATCAAATTTTAATGCATCCAAAACATGTTGTAATGATTTATAACATGATGTGAGGCATATAAACTCAAATCCATCCACATGCAACATCATTTTATTATTTTTCATACATTTTTACATAAATTTCTTAAAATAAACAAAAATTATAAAAACTTGTTTTAATTTGGTTTTAATCTAAGATAAAACATGAATTCACATTTGAAAACATTTTAGAATCATAGATTACACATGATTCATGTTTTTCTAGTCTCAGCTCATCACATGCAAGATAAAGTTTTACTCAAGTATGATAAAAATAAACATACTCTAGCTGCCCATGAAAGTTAGACTCATGAACATAGATTTTGATTACAGATTTCAGAGTTTTAAGTCTCAAAACATGAGTTTAAATTTGTTAAATATGGCTAACCTCAAGTTAGACATTTTTGAGCTGACTTAGAAGCTTTAAAATAGTGCTCCTTGCCTTTGTTTCTTGGTTGAACTGGAGCAATAATGTTCTTTGTTTTTGAGACAAACCATGGTGGTATGCATATGAGTATCTTGAGGCAATGTATGTGTGTCTTTGGTTCTTGGAAACTAAATGAAAGGGGGCTTGATAGAAGGAGGAAGACATGAGGAAAAAGGGGGAGAGAAGGAAGGGATGCTGAATGCTTCCTTGAATGAAGTAAGAGGTCTCAATATTTCTTGAGTTTCTAAAGCTGTTGACTTCTAGTCTCAAAATTACATCTCATGTTTTTAAGTCTGAGTGTAGAATAGGGACTTGTTGGGCACTTAGCAATTTTACATAAAAATCTAAATAGGAAGATAAAGTAAAATATCAAATAATTTGTTAAAATTAATTTAATAAATGGTGAAAACTAGGATATATCAACAAAATAATCAAAATGTAATTAATTAAGAAAATATCACAGATATGCTTTATTAAAAATCAAATCTCAGTTAGACACACAATTACCAATTTGGCATTCTAAA
Organism: Artocarpus hirsutus; assembly: GCA_946598075.1. Lineage (NCBI taxonomy): Eukaryota > Viridiplantae > Streptophyta > Magnoliopsida > Rosales > Moraceae > Artocarpus > Artocarpus hirsutus. The sequence continues at coordinate 19,989 of CAMOHE010053889.1, forward strand.
CTTATTTAATTAAAATTGGGCATTACACGTAGGTGCTCCCTCGGGTCAAAAGTCTCAAAACATGCTTTACAAAAAACGTCTTGGTGAGGATTTGGGACTCAATGTTCCCTCACCGATAACTCATGGTTTGGTATTTTGAGTTATCAAGTGTGCCTTTCGGGATTACATTGAGTAGATAGATGTGATTCTCAATTTTGTTGTAGATACCAAAAACATGTTTTAATTGTGAATCATGTTATATGTTATAGAAACATGTAAGGTTTATTTATAGGGTATCCATTAGATATGAATATAATGGAATTATTATAAAATAAATAATATTGTTGGGTAATAAACTAACCATGCAAGTGTTCATAGGGTAAATTCTAAAGCCTAAAGGTAAGTAATGATTTTCCTAAATGGCATGTCAAAGCTCATTCCCTATTATTTTTACCTCTTGGTGAAGTTAACTGTAATCTATCCAACGAGTTGTAGATGACAATGCTACCTATGATGTGTTGGAGTTTTTTTTAGTTTTATATATATTTTGCTTGCTAATGTAAGACTCTTAAAGTGTAGTGTTAGCTACGTTTAATTATCTATTGACTGAGAACTATATAATGATAATGATGGTTATATTTTAATAATGAGTGCCACATTAAAACTATGAACTGATATTTAAATATCTTTTATTTATATTTTATTCTAAAGATCTATGGACACTGTTTTAAATGATTTGAAACAATATTGTAAAATTTATTTATATTTACTAAATACTATGAACCCCAACATAAGGGCGTTATAAATTTTGGTATCAGAGCCTAGATTTGGTAAACCTTTGAAGTGTAGAACCACTTTAGAAATCCGTTGTCAAAATGATTTTAAAATTTTAAATTTTAATATAATCATCATCGGTACTAATCCTAGTTTAACTTTTGCAGTCATATAGAAAACATGCTACTAAGGTGACAACCTCAGACATCTGACAATCACAACCAGCTAAACAACCTCAATCTACTACATAACCTCAATTGATTGAGCAACCAACTAACGAAATAGCCTCGACCAATTGCTCAATAAATGAATAATTTGGAACAAATCCTTCAAGCTCTCCAAAATGTATAAAGACCTATTAAGGCTTAAGACCTTGGACAACGCTACTTAACCTTACTAAAAAAATTTATAAAGCAAAAATATCTAGTGTTTATTAGGAAGCCTAACCCAGGAAGCTATCAAGTGGAAATTGGACACTCTGAGGATTTCACAAGAATATCAAATTGACTTTGCTACATATATATTTGAAGGAAAAGCTGAAGAGTTGTGGGACCTTCAGAAGGATGACTATGACGTGCCAAATCTTACTTGGGATTAGTTCCAGATGATATTTTGTACTACATATGTTCCCTAGAGTCACTAACAAGCGATGCTCCAAGAATTTGAAAACTGGTATAGGGTAATATGACAATAGCTGAATATCATGTTCGATTCATAGAATTGTCTTGATATAACCTTGGTGTTGTGATAGATCACATAGCTACATGTGAAAATTTCAAAATAACCTAAGGCTAAAGATCAGATCGACAATAGCTACGACCCGTTCGATCGAGTTTCTTTAGCTAGTAGCCGCTACTCAATGTATAAAGGCAGAGTTAGAGTTGAATAATTCTTACAGGGATTATAAATGACCTAGTGGATGCTAAAGGAAGATGAATAAGAAAAAAGGTCTTAGTAAAGGTCGTGTGGCAGCACCACGGAGTTGCTGAGGCAACCTAGGAATTAGGAATCAATGATGCAAGAATTGTACTCACATTTATTTTGTTTTGAGATGATTTCTAATTTCAAGGAAGAAATTCCCTTTAGGGGAGGAGAGCTGTACTGCCTAGAAATTTTTTAAGTATAATTAGTACGTAAAATGATGAATTAGTGTGTTTTATTATAATTTGAACTTAATCTATTCATTTTATGGTATTTTTCTAATTAATTTCACGTTTAACTATTTTGTTAGTTATCTTAAATTTTAAAGCTTGTTAAAATTACCATAAATGAAATTTAGCATTTTGTTAACTTATTTTAAAACAAATGTTGACAATATCTGTTTAACTTATTTTGTTTTTCAAAATTAGATTTACAAATAATAAACTAATTTTCAAACAAAATAATTTCTAAAATTCCCAACAAGTCCTTCCTTGAAACCATGTGCTGAACATGGTTTTACAGCTTGAAACCACTTAGCCTCTCCCTCTATTTATTCATCCCCACTCTTCCTTGCTCTTCCACTCTCGTCTCTCTCTATCACTTTTTCTTTCGTTTTCACTTCCACACACTCTCTCTTTCACTTCATTTTTTCTCTTCCATTTTCGTTGCACTAAGGACTCAAGAGCAAGTAGCAAAGTGCAAGCTCTGAGCTGTCCAACTTGAGGTCAGCTCTCTCTCTCTTTAAAGTTCCATTTTTATTTTAAAACCCTCATGCATGCGGCAATCCAAACATTGACGAGCTTAAATAACTTTTAATTTGAGTTAGGGAAATCTAAACCATAACAAATCTAAGCTTGTTTAAACAAAAATAAGCTAAACTAAGTTTTTACGTTTTACTCAATTTTTGAAACAAATTTCAAATTTTCATGAAAATTTTAGGAAAAGAGTTTAAAGGTGCTTTAGGATGTTGTTTTAAAGTTTCTGGATGTTACCCATGCTCTAAGGACTATAAAACACATTAAAAATGAGATTTTGAGCTCGGATTGGCCAAGACTAGAATTTCTAGATTTCGACAGATTAGCTAGCCAAACTCATTATTCGACAAGCTAGTTTCAAAAATTTGGTAGGTTGGACTCAGCTAGTCAACAAGCCAAACACCAGTAGTTCGAAGGTCGAACTCAACTGGTTGGTAAGCCGAACACCTACAGTTTAGCAGGCTAGACCAGGGTAGTCGGCAGGCCAACTGAGCTACATAAAAAATGGTTGTTTTTCCTTAGTTTTCATCATTTAATGATAAAAAGAGTTTTTGATCTTATGACAAGATTGGACTTTAAAGGCACACTAAGATACTATGAAATAATATACTAATGTAGAGTGTTTTAAATTAGGTATTAACGAATCTCCTTTATGTCTAAGGTTGTTTATGGTTCTAAGGAACTAACATGCAGTGGACCAGGACAATGAAGTTAGTGCTATCGAGGTAAAGAATGAGGTAGGACTCTAGAGCCTCTCCTTTGATAGCCAAGATTTTAAAAAGGGTTTTGGCCACAAAATATTTTTCTAAAAATGTATTTCTTAAGGATTGATTATGATGTATTTACTCAATTAATTTCAGTACTGTTGGGTAATGAAATAATCATAATGAATGGACGATGAGACTCTAGTGATGATAAAGGCACCATAATAGTTAGTACTGGACAATGCCAAGAACTTCGTTCGGAATAAGACATTAGTGCATGATGCCATGTATAGAGATCGGGTCATGCAGAGAGCGACTTTGGGGGTAGGTCTCAAAACCCAGCTGGGCCACTGCTGTGGTGATTTTGATGGCTTCGCACCAGATAAAAAGATAAACTTGTTTTCAAATAAATGTTGGACCGAAATGGTAAGCATGAAATTAAAGGAGTTTTATTAACTATCTTTTATAGTCTTTATATAAATGAAAGATTTATATACTTAAGCTAATGTTTTCAAAACCTAAGTCCTACTAAGCCTTCCGCTCATAGTTTTTACTTGTTTTAAAATTTCACCCTTAGGTGGTTCATAGTATACTGCTGAGTAGGATGCTACTGAACGAACGCGTGGACTGTAGGAGTTATTAATTAAGTTATTTGTATATTTAATTAAGGTATGTATTATTTAATCGTTATTTATTTGGATTAGACAGTGGTTATAATTTATTTATGTCGATACTATATGTGAGCATAATGTGGTTCTAGTGTGGTCCGACTAGTATCCCCCTGGTTTATTACCTTAAATTTTAATTTAGCTTAGAGGTATTTATCTAAAAGGTTTAAAATTTATCACATATTTATAAATAACCTAAATAATTAATATTCAAGTTTAGTTAAATTGTATTTAATTAAATTAATTAATTTGCCATGTCACCACTCGAGTTTGGGTGCGTGACAGATTTTGGTTTTAGAGCCATAGGTTTGAACCTTGGGAATCATGCACATATAGATACGACAATGAAAAACTACTAACAGTCTAATTTTATTTTCAAAATTGATGAATGGCACCTAGGCGTCGTTTAGCTGCTACTGACACAAATCCCACGAATGACAAAGGCATCATGGGAGCTATGTTTGCTACTTTTCGACAAATGGTGACAAGGGCACAACATGCAAATTTTGAAGCAAGTCACCGATACGATTATTTCAAGGAGTTTTGACATGTAGCCATCCTAACTTTCAACAAAAAAGGAGACCCTCAAATAGTCAAATATTGGTTCAATTAGGTGGTAAAGCATCTGGATACCCTTGGAATTCCAGCAGAATATCGAGTCGAATTCGCAGCTTGTAAACTAGAGAGAAGTGCAAATGTGTGGTAGAAGTAGGTCAAATGCATGGAAAATAATAGAACATTGATTGGGACAGATTTGAAGAACTATTCTATGAGCACTATTTTTCGCAGGGTTATAGATTCTAGAAGATCATTGAATTCTATCGATTGGAACAAGGCCAACAGTCTAGGAATACGAAGCAAAGTTTGCTTAACTAGCTAGATTCGCTCTATCTATTGTAGCTTCTGAACAAGAAAAGTGTATCAAATTTCAAGAGGGATTTAAAGGATCACTCTGACGACAACTAGTTCCTTACGAATCTAGAATTATGGAGAATTGCTATCATTAGCTTTGTTAGTGGCAGGCAACAGTGCTATTTACTATAAGAACATAGCGAGGACTTCAGTAGGGCCATACAGGAGCAATAGGAGAGGCAACAATCGTTAGGCTCAAGTGAAGAATTAACACAACAATGCCAAAAGTGGGAGTAGTAGTTCTTCAGGTAGTGGATGAAGCAATCCATATACATTTCATTGTCACTACTGCCAGCAACCAAGACATATTAAGAGAAATTGCCCAATAAGGAATTCTTGGCAAGGATCCTAGACTAGAGAGGGTGTAACCCATTAGCCCCAAGCTCAACATTTTACGCAGCCTCAGCAAGTTCTGTTGGAAAAATAATACGCAGCGGAATTTTAAAAAATTTAAATCAGAGTATTTTTCAAAACACAAGTTTGACATGCTATATGTATAAATTAACTTGATCTTACTGACCTTGTATTTGCTGAAAAGCTCCCGAATTCTGTGTAGAGAAGTAACGTTCCAGAAGAGCCTCAACCAACTGGTCTTCTTTGCTATTCTCTATCCACGATCGGAGTGAGTGTGGGCTCACACGTACAGCTCTTCCTCAAGGTGACTCTCCTTCCAATCAATCGAGAGAACCCAAAGCTAGTGTTCGTGATTTGTGAACAAGAGCTCTCAGGGAGTTTCAGATTCTCACCAGTAGAGTATCACTCTTAATCTCTCTATTGATCTCTCTATTGATCTCTTAATAACTCATTAGACTTACTCCCTATTTATAGAGGTTGGGTCTAGGGTCATTCCTTATCAGATAAGGTCTCCAAAATTCAAAACAGAACCAAATTCGGGTCTATATCGGATAAGATACTCGTAAAAACACGTGAAAACGTGCGATTTTTAATTCGCGCATAGGCAGGCCGAACTTTTTCATAGGCAGGCTGAACTTGCCTGATTGGCAGGCCGAACTTTAAGTTCGGCATGCCGAACTGTCGAAATAAAAAATCACGCAAATCTTTTATTTTCCACCCGAGATTCTATAGGATAAAGCTCAGTTTTAATTCACATAACCCAATAGAGAAGTTATCTAATTAAAACAACTTTATCTAGATAATCTCTAAGAAAATAAATAGATTCCTAATAATTCTACAAGTTTATCTTGATTTAATTTATCTAAAATTAAATCAACCGATAAACAGACAAGAATTATCGGACCCCAATAATTCAACAAGTTTATCTTGAATTAATTTTGTTCACAAAATCAATTCAACCGACAAACAGACATGAATTATTTGATTCTTTCAAATTTTCAACCAATCTAATAAATTGACATAAGTCACCAATTATTGTAAAAGCACGCTGTATCGTTATAGGATTTTGTGAGCTAGCAAAGGGGACCAAATGGACCTATATAGTTCAAGCTCCCGATAATTATGAAACCC
>CAMOHE010053891.1:0-89617 GCA_946598075.1 Artocarpus hirsutus
TGTCTTTCATAGACTTCAACTCATCCTTCATGGCATTAATCCATTTCTGAGAGTTAGAACTATGCATGGCTTGACAAAAGTTGATCGGATCATTTTCTGTTAAACCAACACCATCCTCATGTTCTTGGAGAAAGACGATATAATCATCTGGAATTGCACTTCTTCTCTCCCTAGTGGATCTCCTTAATGGCACTTCTTGAGGTTGTTGAGTTTGTTCTACAGGTGGTGCTAGAGGAGGAATTTCAATGTTGTCTTGATCTGGAACAATGTCAGAAATAGGAATCTGAACATTGCTATTTAATGTTGGAGCTACATCTTGAACAGTGATGGGTATAAACACTTGATCACCGTCAATAGCAGATTCTTCTTCAAAGACAACATTTCTTTTGTTTCCTTTCCCTCCAAGCTCAACATCCTCAAGGAATCTTGCATTTCCCGTTTCGAAAAAGGATCTTGTTGTGGGATTGTAAAATTTATACCCTCGAGAGCGTTCAGTGTAACCAACAAAATAGCAGCTAACCGTTCTTGAGTCCAGTTTTCTTTCATATGGCCTATAAGGCCGTGCCTCAACTGGACAACCCCAAATATGCAAGTGCCTAATGCTAGGTTTCTTGCTTGTCCAAAGTTCATAGGGGGTTTTGGTAACTACCTTACTTGGTACTCTATTAAGGATGTAAACTGTAGTTTTTAATGCTTCTCCCCAAAGCGACTCTGGTAAAGAAGAATGACTAATCATACTTCTCACCATATCCTTAAGAGTTCGGTTTCGTCGTTTCGCAACACCATTCATGCTGGGTTTGCCCGGCATAATGTATTGTGGAACAATTCCACACTCATTAAGGAAAAGTGCGAAGGGTCCCGGACGTTGTTCTCCTTATCCATCATATCTACCATAGTATTCTCCACCACAGTCAGATTTGACAGCTTTAATTTTCTTTCCAAGTTGAAGTTCAACTTCTACTTTGAAAGACTTGAAAACGTCTAAGGATTGTGACTTCTCATGTATCAAGTATAGGTAACCATACCTAGAGTAGTCATCTATGAACGTAATAAAATACTGTTGTCCATTCCAAGAAGCCGCAGGGAATGGATCACATATATCTGTATGTATGAGTTCTAAGACATCTTTAGCTCTTTCGACACCTATTTTTCTTGTGTTTATTTGTTTTCCCTTAATACACTCAATATAGACTTGAAAGTCTGTCATATCTAAGGGTTTAAGAATTCCATCTGACACGAGTCTTTGAATTCTCTGTTTAAAGATATGACCTAAACGCTTATGCCATAAGATAGCAGAATTCTCGTTTAATTTTCGCTTTGTACCATGTGAACTTGTTTGTAGTATTTCATTATAGGAACTAACAACATCAAGCATGTATAGATTATCAATTAATGAACCAGAACCAATAAAATTTGAATTTTGGTAGAGACTAACTTTATTATTTCCAAACGAACAAGAAAATCCTGATTTGTCCAAAGAAGAAATAGAAATTAAATTCTGTCGAAAAGATGGTACAATATAAGTCTCAAATAAATCCAAATAAATTCCAGTTCTTAATCGTAATATGAAAGTCCCTATAGCCTCCACCGCAACTTTATTGCCGTCGCCCACAAAGATGAATCTTTCAGCATCATTTGGCGGTCGACTCCATAGGCAACCCTGCATAGACATACTTATGTGAGTAGTAGCACCAGAATCCACCCACCAAGTATCTTTAGGTACAGAAGCTAAATTAACTTCAGAACAAACAAAAGTTAGAAGCTTACCCTTCTTTACACGCCAGTCGGCGTATTTGGGACACTCCTTCTACATGTGTCCCGGCTTCTTGCAGAAGTAGCAGGTAAAATCCTCATCCTGCTTCTTTAGTTTCTTTTTCTGCTGAGAAGAACCTTCCGCAATATCCTTAGCTCTCTTCTTTTTCTTGTTTTGAGAGGTTGAAGCCAAATGAACACTCTCAGTCTTATCCCGCTGCTGCCTCTCTTCTTCTTGCACACAGTGAGATATAAGCTCATTTAAGGACCATTTGTCCCTTTGAGTGTTATAACTCACTTTGAATTGCCCAAAGTGTGCAGGAAGAGAGATCAAAACCAAGTGCACGAGCAAGTCTTCAGACAGCTCTAACTTTAGTGACTTGAGTTTTGATGCGAGATGAGACATCTCCATGTTGTACTCCCTTATGTTCCCTTTGCCCTTATATTTCATTGAGACGAGTTTAGCCAAAAGGCTACTTGCCTCTGACTTCTCATTTTTGGCAAAATATTGCTCAATTTTCTCAATGAACTTCTTGGCATTCTCGCTCTCAGTAATTGAGCCCCGAAATGCTTCAAGAATGGTGCGTTTCATGATCATCAAGCACATTTGGTTAGAGCGATCCCATTTTTCAATTTTAACCTCATTAGGGTTTTTTGCAGTAGAAATGGGTCGTTCTGACCTAAGTGCAAGATCCAAATCTATACAACCGAGGACCATTTCCACGGTTTCCTTCCAAACTTTAAAGTTCGTCCCATTCAGCATTGGGATATTATTTACTTGAGCAGAAACATTCGTTGTTGTAGCAATTGAGACTGGATAGAGAACAAAATAATTAAAATTAAAACAATATATATATGGGCCTTTGTAAGATACCTAGTACAATATTAATATCTAGTATTTGGACAGAGATATCAACTTGCAAGTGGTATTCTTGGCATAGCAATCAAATACTGATAATAATTCCTGTAAAAAATAGTCTTTCTTTGGATTGACTATTATTTACATGGAAAACTTAACAATTATCACATATTATTACTACATATGAATATGTATTTCGGCCAAACATTAACCTTCCTTTGGGCCGATTAATATTTGCATGAATCTCACATACACAAATATCTTAACATTCTAAAATAAATTAATATACACAAAAAAGGCTACTTTGGCAGCATATTGTTTCAATTAATTTGTTTTAGAATTTTAAACTTTTATATGGAAATGGGTACCAAAAAAAAAATGAATTTTAAGTTTTTTTTTTAATAATAATAAACGACTTGTCGTTTGAAGAACAAAGAATTTATGCAACCATGCTTGAGAAAACGACATGTCGTTTTAATGCAAAAATGACGCGTCGTTTTGAGCCAAACGTGTTTAGAAGCTAACCTTAATAAAACGACATGTCGTTTAGTTTATACAAAACAACGTGTCGTTTTAATCATGCCACTCGCAGCCAACCTTGAGAAAAACGACATGTCGTTTTTATTCAACAAAAAACGACATGTCGTTTTAAACCAAACGACTGCTCCACGCTTAGTTAAAACAACTTGTCAATTTTGGCTGTCTTCTTCAGTCAGCCGGGTTCTGCACGACCCGAAACGGATCCAAATGGATCCAAATTGCAGACCCATTTTTTTTCTTTACCTTCTAGACACCAAAAACGACATTTTAAATCACGGAGACCTTAGAAAATCATTTACTTAATGATTTATAACCTTAGTTTTTATCAAAAAATTCTTGAAGGCAATCATCCATACATGCACATATATACGCACACACATATATATATTTCCAGCAACTAAAGTACATGTGTGTGTACACATATATATATTTATATACACACTGAGTCTGAAAACACCAAAAAAAAAATAAAAATTCAAAAAACGAAATTGAATTTTTTTTAACTTGAAAAAAAAAAAGTGTTCATAAAATTGATAAAACAACCAGATGTATACAACCAAAATGCATATACAATTATGCCAAAAAATCTCAATAATCTAACGATGATAACCTGCTACTGATACCACTTGTTAGATATAACCTTTTAACCAATAAACCCAAAACAATCTATATGAGAACATCCTAGAGCAAGAACACAAATGTAGCCTAGAATCAATATCATGCCAGATTACTGAGGATTAATTAACAGATAAAATACCTAGATCCATTGGTATCGATTGAACAGCGAAACTGGTGGTTTGTGATCTTCCTCAACCAAAACGCCTCAATTCCTCTTGGGACTATCGTTTCTTTTTCTGATGGGGAGAAAAGTAACTTTAACGTATTTTGATATGTTGGGGACCATAACCAGAATTAGTCTTCATATAGGGTTCCCATAATTCCCTAAATGGTATCTACTCAATTTACTCCATATTAATTTTCGTAATTAATGGGTTTTTTAACGTTAATTGAGATCACCAGAATTTAACCCATAAATAGCTTTTATAATTGATTGAGAATTATATGTTGCCCAATATAAGAAATATGATTTCCTAATGATTGGCCTAATATAGGAAATTAAATTTCCTAACACGTCTCTCTTTCTTGATCAACCCACAGGAAGGTTTTTTTTTTTTTTTTTTTTGGTTCTTTGTTTTTGCTTTTTTCTTTTGGGGCTAAGACGAGAAAAATTTTATATGTTTGGTGTCATAGTGAAAACTAAAAATTAGAATGATTTATTATAACATATAAAAGTTTATATTATAGTTTATTTTTGTTTTTTATTACTGTATATAAAAGTTTTACTTTATAATAGTTTCAACTATGTAGTTAGAACAAAGTTATCAAATATAAGTTATATTAGATTTTAAAAAATGTATTTTTTTATATTATACTTAAGAAAAGTTATATCATGTTGTTATTTATGATACTTGTTTAAGTTATATATTTTTAAACATTGCTAGCATTTATGAAGAGTAAGCTTTAAAGATCATGTGTTATGAAAATTTCACGAAAGACAGCTAGTTGTACGATCGAACGGCAGTCCGAATGAATTGACCACGGCTTGTTAACAGCTAGTTGTATTTATGAAAAACAATGTTCAATTTATTACTTTATTAACACATCACTCCCACATTCATGCGTGTACTTTGTGATCGCAATCATAAATAATAACAAAAAGGATTGATTACAAAAATCTCTTAAAATATAACCTTTTTAACATTTTATCTTAAATTTTAAAACGTAACATTGTTTCTTTTGAAATATGAACTGTTAACAAAAGTGATCCTTTTGTTTAAATTTTAATGACAAGTCGACTAACAATTTTAAAATTAAAAGTATTTTGGTAATTCTAGTTATAAAAATAACCAAAAAATTAAAACTATAGTAAAAATAGTTTTCATTAATGATTAACAAATTTAATTAAAAGCATACTACTATTCAGATCCTTCTTCTTCTTCTTCTTTTATTTACCAAAATTTTCTTTAAACTTTTATTTTTTTTGTACTCAAAAAGTATTGTGAAATTTTAAAAGGTATAAATATCAATGTAAACTTTAAAAATATGAAGGAAATTTTATTAATACTATCAAAGATCTTTTCTCTTTAAAAATTTTATGTTATATTCTTTTTCATTTCACTAGTATATATAACTTTTAAAATTTCTAACTACTTTTTGGTGTGAAAAAAATTAAGAAAATTTTGGTATTTAAAAAAGAAAAATTCCAATGATATAATGGTTTTAATTGATTTATTTTGTTTTTAATCATCAATAAAGATATTTTTATTATAGTTTTAATTTTTATGGTTACTTTTATAACCATAGTTACCAAAATACCATTAATTTTATAATTATTTGTTAATTTTTTTGTTGAAATTCTAATAGAATAAGCATTTTCATTACAGTTTACACTGCAAGGAGAAAAGATGTTACATTTTGAAGTTCGAGAAGAAGGTGTTATAAATGCTATAATTTAGAGAAATTTTTATTCCTAACAATAATAATAAAAGAATGTTGCTGGCTAGACACTATTGGGAGACCAGATGTAATTAACATGGTGTTTGATAAGGTGGTTAAAACCGTTAGTTAAAATTATTTTTATTGTAACATATAAGAGCTTTAAATTATAGTAATTTTTTTATTATTATTATAATATGTAAAAATTTTATACAATTTATAATAAAAAATTAGCCTAAATAATTGTCCAAACCAACTAGCCAAAAGGATTATAAGGTAATCACGAAGTCTCCTCTTGCTTTGATCAGAAATAAGGAGAGAGGTCCCAATAAATTTATTCCAAATTAAAGGATGTTTTTCTTTATTAAGGACTGAACAACTGTCTTGTCATGACAAATAATGCCACTCTTTTTTGATATTATTTTAAAAAAACCCTTCTCACCAACTAAGCGTTTGTAGTCCAACGGTTAGGATAATTGCCTTCCAAGCAATAGACCCGGGTTCGACTCCCGGCAAACGCAACGTTCTAATTTTGTTTTGGTCTTTTCTATTTTGATATATATATATTTTTTTTGTTTTTTTTTCAAAAAACCATTTTTTCTCTGATCCGGACCAAACACCAGAGCCAATCATAAGGCAGGAAATATCAGGGCCAGGCGGCCAACCAGATATTTACGCGCCAAATCAACGAACGAACGACAACCTTAAGGGCAATCTCGTCAAATCGCGAAAACTCCATTAGAGGCCATCGATTTTCTTCAAAATTCCGTGGCCGAAGGTCCCCTCTTTCCCGATTCTCCCCTTGAAATCTGAAACGCTTATTTTTCTCCCTCCTTCTCATCCAGAATGCTTCCAACCTTTCCGTCTGCGCGGTCCATGGGCAGCGGCGCGTGCCCCTCTTTCGCCCGCCACGGCATCGGCACCTCAATCCCATCAGAACTTTCTAGAACTTCCAGAAACTTCTCCGTTCGGATCTCCGCCAACGGCAACAACGTCACCACTCGCGATTACGATCAGCTCGCCCAAGGCCCCTCTTGCATCTACGTCGGCCCCATCGAGACCGCCAGCAAAGAAACCCTAGAAGCCCTCTATCGCCAAGTATGAAATCCTTCATTTTCTCTTCATTTTTTTTTTTTAATTTTTAGACTCAATTTGATGTTATTTATCTCGTTTTGGTAGGCACGGGATGCTTATTACAGTGGAAATCCTTTGATAGTCGACGACATGTTTGATAGAGTTGAGGTTTGTACTAGAAAGTTGCTTTCATTTTTTTTCCTTTTTAAGGTGGTTTGTTTTGATGGTGATTTTTAAACTCTTGGACAGTTGAAGTTACGGTGGTACCGGTCGAAATGCGTTGTGAAGTATCCTCGTTGCAGTCTTAGACGACAATCGACGTATGCGGATGCTGAGGTAATCAATTACCTCCTTTTCAGAACCATTTTACTCATTGAAACTTAAGTTTTGTACGAAGTGTTCTCAGGTCAAGTTATCAGTATCACATTGGGTGCTTGCGATGAGCCAATTTGTGGATGTCCGATCAATTAGGAATTGAATATATTGTATAGTGAGAACCTAACAAATATTATGGGAAAGTCTGACTTGAGGGCAAGGTGTTTTGTTGGGTTTACGTTTATATTTGGTGGATAAGGAGCAATGGGTTTTCATTTTTTTTTTGAGCTTTGTATAATCTATAGTAGCTAATAGAGCGCTAGTGCATATTTCTAAACGCTAGCTCTCATCAAAATCACACTAAAGTGAAAAACATGCAAAATTGACATTACCTGATATAGATCTGACATTAAAACCTCTTTTATAATTGTTGTGTTTTGTTTGTTTGATTTTATTTTATTTTATTTTTTTAATTTTGTGGACTTGAATATTGAGTGGCATGGATGTAGGGCAGGAAGATATATCTCTGGTTTTCACATTAGCGAGCATATGGGTCCTTTTTTTAGCCATTGGCAGCTCAGTGTGCGCTGTGCCTGTAATCTACACTATTGGCCTTGCTTATCAAGATGCATTCAATTCAGGGCTTTCTTACGCCAAACAAATACCTGCCTTGGAGTTTCTTGCAACTGTAAATGGCATTCTATTCATGGTGTTTGGTTCCCTGATTGGCTTCCCAATTGCGTCAGCTTCTGGTGAGTCAATACATTCAGTTGTGGGATATGAATCATGTTATCAATTCATCAAGCATTCTTTTTTCCACCCTGTTGTCAAATATGTCTGTTATGATTCGGCTTCATGTATTTAGTATTGAAAATTAGGAACCTACTATTATCTGAGAAATTAATCTCATTAGATAGTATCGTTATTTTTCCTATGCAATTAACGTTAGAACCTATGTTTACAGTTAAAGTTCTTAAAGGACTGTGGAGAAATGACTTGGTAGCACTGAAAGGGGCATGCCCCAATTGTGGAGAGGAGGTTAGTCAATCATCAGGTTTTTTATTAATCTAAAACTTTTTAGATTCTTTTTGTTTGCTCCTTTGTCCATTCTCACTGTTTCAGTAGCGATATTCTGCAGGTATTTGCATTTGTGAAATCGGATCAGGCTAACGACTCCCCTCATAGAGCAGATTGCCATGTTTGTGAAAGTTTATTAGAATTCCGCACCAAGGCTGAGGTAATTAGTCCATGTCTCTTTCTCAGACCAGAATACTTGTGTGTCAGCCTTTTTGAGAGCTAGACCACTTTTGAGGCCAAGAGATGTTAACGTTTAATTTCATTTAAGAATTTGTAATTCGGATGTGAAGTGCAGGATATATCTTTCTTTTTACGTTCCTTGGGTGGTACTTTAGTGGATTTGGCAAATGGAAAGAACTTTCCTAGTTGTTGGTCGTGGAGCTGTGTCCTTATTTGGCGTTATTAGAGTTTCTCTGATGTTGCTCCGAGAGCCATTGATAAATGGCCATCTTATGGTCAAACCCTCACAAGTGTTCTATATTTATATTTATGATTGTCAAACCCTAGCAAGTGTTCTATTCATGGCTTGTTTGTTGGCGAAAAAGATGCTTAGAAAAGCCCTTTAGTCTGCGCTTTTTGGATTTTGTTTTGCATTCCTCATGTTGGGTTTCTCATTGTGCAGAAATCTATTTCAAGGCTGGGCAGGAGATGGGTATATGGTCGCATTTATCTTGTGTCAAGAAGAAACCGGCATCAAAGATGGCTGTAATATTTCACCGGCATTATTTCTGGGCTTATGTACAGTGGCCACACATTCTTTTTCCTTTTCTACTCTTTTTTCTTTTTCTTTTTCTTTTTCTCAAAGCTAAATTGTAACATTACAAACAGAGACATCTTTTTGTGAAACTCTCGTGGACTGTTCAGCTTGTAAAAATAAATAATATAATCAGGTGGGTGTAGATTTTGGCAAGCAAGGCTTGAATTGACAAGCAACGGACCTTATAGTCCTAAATAAACAGAAGATTAGAGAATGGCACTATACCATACCAAAGAGGTATCATAATGAGGGGGAAAAAAGAGTGCTAGGAGAGTGAGTCATTGCATTACTTATTTTATGAGCACTTCGAACCAACCCGGCTTCGGAAACAACCTGGCATGGGGTTTTCCCGAGTCGGACTGTTGAACAAAGAAGGGGGTATCAAGTGTCGAGAGTACTCAGCATGATGCTCATGAGTCTCACCGGAAAGAACTCGACCATCTATGGTAGGATACCTTCACAGGTAATATGTATGTCTAAACATTAGATCCAATCCAAATCACATTGAAAAAGTATGTAAAATAACAAAAAACTGATACAGATCAACAGTTTAAAATAGAAATCTACTGATGGGCAAGCTTCATGCCTACTGTTAAATTCTTGTGTTGATTGTTAGAAGTGATTAATCATTACATCTAAGGTATCGAAATAAAATCAACATAATAGTTTTAATGTTCACTTACGTGACGGAAGAATAAGAAATGGTGAAAACATCATCTTTTTCCACCCAAGTGGAATCCTCAATTTCATTATAGTGCATTGATAATGAACTGATACATTATCAGTATTATATTTTTCTTTATTTTTTCAATTAAAGAATACGACCAGTTCAATTTAATTAAGAAGTCAACAACTCAATATAATAAACAAATTTGTGTATCATAAAAATTAAGCAAATTTACAAATTTCATCAGTCTGGGTCGAAAAACAGTATGATGATTTTCTGGGAATGAGTCGTTCACACTTCAACCCTAACCACAATCCTAAATAAATCTGGCAATGGACATTCATTTACTATTCACAAAATCCACGTTTAATTTACGCTAAAGGGATTCTTTTAAGTAAGTTGAGATCTAAGTAAATATAGGACCTCAAGGATTTTGCTCATCAGCACTTTTATTTTAAGATTACAGAACTAAAATTTTGATAACCAGTCATAGAGGCCTTGAATTGCCATATAGCGCGAATGTCTATTAAGCAAATTGTCGAAACATCTATTTACCACAAACAAGAACGGCAGCACACCTATGCGCTGCAGGTTCAGAGTGATAAAGACAATCATAAAGCAAAGATCAACTAATAATGACTACTCAAGAAACTCTCATTGTTTGTTAAGCTACACAATGGCACCTTAAGCATTCGAACTTAAAATCTCAACATCTCCTTACGGATAGAGATGGTCGCCGAATCTGTAATACATAACCAATTAGAAGTGACCCAAGCTGTATACCAGAATCCATGCAAGCTGGAAAACAGAAAGAAGCAAGTAATGAGTAAATAGAATCCACTTTGATGTACAAGTCATATTTCCTTACAGACAAAAATCAAAGAACAGAGAAAGTTTGGCTACCAGGAAAAGAGTTATGGAAGCAAAAAGCCCTTCTTGGAGCAGGGCTCCATGGCCGCCAAAATCCTCTTCATCAACCTTAAGTATCATTGCATAATACCCGTATATAATCCCAGAGGATATTGCAAGAAAACTGTAAACCGCAATCAACACAATGAGGTTAGGAAAAGACATGACGTTAAGAATTCCAAAATAACACAGGAAAAAATGTTCTAGGAGCGAACAACCAATGACTACATTTATCATCTGCACAGCCATAGAACTAAAAGTAGAAAAAGGATTTCTGATTTGATGGAACTTGTAAGCATGTATATCTGTTGATAAAGGACATTGTTACAAAGGCAGCAATTTTCAGCTTTTGAACTCTATTCAATTCCTTTCTACTGAAGCCATCTACTGTCCAACTCCTTTACAACCTTTTGTGAACAACTATCAATGAAGTAATATATGCTGCGCAAATAGAAACTAGTAACTTTGAGAAGGCTTCACTCTTAATCTTGATTTTGAACCTATTCTTTCCATGCCTTCACTTAACTAAGATTAACTGAGACGAGAGATATAACACTTGAAGTAGGAATCAATTTGATTCCACCATACAAATTAGGTTGGGTGGGTTAGGTCATATTTAAAAAGTATTCCTTTTTCCTTTCAAAGGGAAAGGCTACCTTTCCCCTCAATTAAGCATACCACCATAAGTTAATCAGAAAAAAGAAAAAAAAAGAAAAAAAAAAAGAAAGAGCAATCCACGTTTGACCTTCACACAATTGGTAAATGTTAAATACTTCAATCCTTTGTTTCAATCCTAATCATAACCATTTAGCTTAGCAGTATCTAACCTTTAAAAAAATGCTGACACCATAAAAAAGATTTTTAACGAAGCAGAGTGACCACCCCAAAGTTTTACAACTGACCTGTCTTTTCAGCTCAGGTAGTCAAATGTTCAAGGCCATTCAGTAAAGTAAGCCCCATGCATGACCAAAATCTAATGCAGTTTCAATCTTCATTTAAACCATGATAAAAAACTATTCCAGTTCATGAGATAAATTGGAAGTTCTAAACCCCTTATCTTTGTCAAACAATGTCTTTAAGAGGCCCTTTTTTGGAGCTAAGCCTAGCTCCTTCTCAGGATTGTATCATATTAATAAAGTATAGAGCTGTCCATGAACTTAACAACCCCTAATTTCAATCTGTCTTCTAGTTTTTCCACTTTTCTTGAAAAACAAGAGACGCAGAGCAACCCCCTTCACATACAAGGCAACACAAAAAACTATCAAATAATTCCAAAACCCTCCACTATACATAGAAGTTTGTCCACAATCTAAAAGATACCTAACATTCCATATCCGCATTAACTAAGTTTGAGATGTATAAAAATCCATGAAAAGCCCGAATTTGGGCCTTCCAGCTATCAAACAAAGAATACAAAGATTATGCGGACATCATAACTAAATTGAAATCAGAGCTTTTAAGAAATTGCCCAACTTACATGACAAACCATATACCACCGACCAAAGGTATTGCTCCCCATAGTAAACCACATACGAGGGCTACCGCTTGCCGAATCCAATGCAAAACATCGCCCAATTGATCCTGCAAGAATAGTCCTAAAGCGATCAGATTCGGTTTTACACTTCAATTTGCATTACTAGAGACCAAAAGATGATAAAAATTACAACTGATGATAAAAATTACAGCTGAAACTAATCCACTTGAACAAATCGGAAAAACTTGTTGAGAATGTTAAACAGTTCCAAAATATGCTTTGATGCACTAAATCTGACGAAATCAATCTGAGCTTCCATTGAAATTGAGTTAGACTCCCAAGAAACACTGGCAATTGGACAAACAGTACAATCCAATTCTGAAAATGCAGTTCTGACATTCTACTCTCTCTCGGAATTCCTTTATTTCCACCTACTTTCCCAGTCTCCAAACAAACAAAACAAAACAAAACAAAAAAGTAACGGTAGAGCCAAAAAGGGCGAAGAAAACGAAAGAAGCAAATACCTTGTCCCACGAAGCTTCTGGATCCAACAACTTCGCGAATTTGAACGGCGACAAATGCCCGTTCTGATGCTGCTGTTGACCGTTCAATTTTACGGATTTCCCTTCCTTCATGCTTCGAAATTTATTAAAAAAATGAAAATCGAAAAGAAAATCAGATTAAAACTATCCGAAATTGCGAAATTTCTGAAGCTACAGAGATTCGTATTAAAGCTCCGTTAAAATTTCGGATCACTGAGATTCTTTGATAGGAAAATTTTAGGGTTTATGATTAGGCGGAGGAAGATGAAGAGAAGCTTAAAAATTTGATTTGATTGAGGAAAAGGGAAAATAAATCGGAGTTAATTTGGATGCAAATATTTGGATTGGATTTAAAAAACAAAATAAATAAAATTATGGACGGCGAAGCAGCTGTGCTGTTCGATTTAAATATTCTCGCGGAGATGGACTTGCACGTGACATACAGTGAGGAAACGCACGTGACAGGATTTTTTTTTTAAGGCCTTTGAGTGGATTTTTAATAAATTTTAAATCGATATGATTTCTTTTTTAAAATATTCCGTACAATTCATGAGGAATCTTTCTTATTCCTTTTTAGTCCGTTTATACTTCTTTGTTCCCCAAAAAAAAAAAAAACAAAAGAAGTTCCTCATTGGAGGATAACATATTTAGCACCATACTACTCGAATTTGTTGTGATTTTCACCTTGGCTTCGTTTCGTATCGTCCTTGTAGTTCCGACTAATATATTGTAAAGTTTTAATATGATATAATGTAAACTAAAAATAAATTATAATATAAAATTTTTATATGTTATGATAAATTTATTATAATTTTTTATTCTAACTGTTTTATCAAACGCATTTAAACTTTTCTCATTTTTCTCATTTTTTTCATGATGATTTATTCTTTAGATTTACAAAATAGTAATAATCAACTCCAACTGAAGGAGGTTAAATTTCGTTAAAAAAAAAAAACTCTTGTTTCCTTTAAGGTAAAATTTTTTTATTAATAGGGTGTTTAGAGCATTGGTTTGAATAATTTTTTTATTAAAATCATTGTGGTATGTGAAAGTTTAAAATTGTATCTTTTTTTTTATATTGTAATTTGTGATAGCTTTGCACTCTAACAACAAAAGAATTTTAGCCTGTTTGACATTAGTTGGGTTTAACCAACTTTTAAGTTAGGAACAATGTAAAACTCTCACATGTTAAAATAAAGCAAAAAAAAATGCTATAGTATAAATCTCTTACATGCTACAGTATTTATAGTTTTAATCAATAGTTCTAACCACCATACCAAATACTCTAGAAATTGAAAATATCAAATACCTTATTAAGTATTTTTGTAAGGATTGAACCCATCCACAACAAGGAAAAATAGATGGGTTGAAGAAAAGTTGGCCAAATTAGCAAGTGGGCAAACATATACAATTTTTGAGCCCGAGGAAAATAAAAGTAATTTAAAATTCAATTGGTACAATATGAATGTTTACGTTAATATTAGAAACAAAGTAACTATAAAAATGTGTGCTAGAATGTTTTAGTAAATGAAAATAATGTTTATAACAATTTTGTTTATGGTTTACCAAACATCTAATAAATTGTGTCTTTTAGGGGCTAAAAATTTGTGTTTTTAGTATTTATACCAACATAAAAAAAAATATAACTTAAAAAAAAAACACAAAGATATATATTAAGTGCCTAATTAATTTTAGGTACTATAATTTTTAACCAAGAACGCATAGAACATGGAACATGGACTGCACAGAAACGTCAAAAACACGGCCTCAATAAAATGACTGGCCAAGCAAAGTCAATTTGAAATTTCTTCCGACGCAAGAGTTTAACTTTTATTCCTCGATGACAAAAATTTCTCGTACTTCAAATTCCAAAACACCTAAAAAAATCATAGCAGGCTCTAACCATCCCAATTTACATTTCTCGTTACTTTTTTTCTTGTTTATTATTTGGACAGGATGAATTTAACTAGATCACTAGCCCCTTTAAAAGAAGTAACAAAATGTAACGATAAAACAAAATACCATAATAAAACTTAGACAATTTCGGGGCCCAAATATTTAGAAGAAGATGAAAAGTCGGTTGTCATTTAATTTCACAGGGTATACAACAAAATATACTTACCAGTAAGATTTTTAAAATCTCCCATAACATTTACATCTTTTTTTTTTTTTTTTTGATTCTTAAACTCAAGGTAGAGATTTGAACACAACTCCTTGTGATGGAGTCTAAAAATGAAAAAAATTGTTAAGGTACACTTGTAACCACCGAATTTTATAATATTAGACACGATAAATCTCTCCTCTTTGAAAAAAAAAAAAAAAAAACCCCTCAAAATCTTACAAATTAATGCTAAATGGCAAAATGATTTGAAGATTTGGTTTCTAATTTCAACGAGATTGGCATAAGTGAAATTAATTTGATCTAACATTTATTAAACACACCGTTTATATTGTAAAACTCTCAACAGTTATAATATAAAGCTCTTAATAGTATTTTGAGTACAAATTGATTTAAATTGTTAGTTCGTGAGTAAATGTATCTTAAAACATTTCCTTCAAGAGGAAAGAAAATGTATATCAAAGTATCTCGTTGTGAAATCTAAAAAAAACTAATAATAATTCAAAACTAATAGGATATTTGGTATGGTGGTAGAAACCGTTGATTAGAATAGTTTTATTGTAACATATAAAAACTTTATATTGTAATGATTTTTTTTTATCATAAGAATATTATATTATTTATAATTGAAAAAGTAACAAAAAATAAAAAATAAAAAATAAAAAATAAAAAGAGAAAAGAAATAATAATAATAATAATAACGACTTTGCGTGCCCTCGTCTCCTCATTTCTGAAGACCAAAAAGTAAAACCGCCAGCCAGCAAATGCCACCTCTCATCCTCGCTTTTCTCTGAATTCCCACTTAGATCCTTATTTCATTCATATTCATATTCTCATTCCCTCTCCCAAAACCTTCTGATTCTTCCCAAGCCCTTTCTCTTCCAGTGAATTCGATCACCGAGTTAGGGTTTACATAGATATTGGAAGAGAGAGAAGAAGAGATGAGTAGTTCAAAGAAGAATGAAAGCAAGGGCTTCTTTGCTGCCATGACTTCTGGTCTCACCATGTTCGGCAACGCCATGCACCGATCCGTCAACGGGTTCTTTTTTTATCCTTTTTTCTTTTCACTCACTTGACAACTTTTTCTTGCAATTTTGTTGCAATTCAATTGAATTGGACAGAATTTTTCAATTCCGAATTGTAGAACTTTTATGCATTTGTATGTATGGATTTAGATTCGTAGGTTATGGTAATTGATAGATTTTTGAGTTCATTGGTTTTCGTTTATTTGATATGCCAGCGAATTTGTTTTAGCATTTTAAGTTTTATGTTTTTAATTCATCTTGAAGTTGTCGATCTTTAGTCCGATTTCGTTGCTAATACCAGCTCTGCTTTTAATTTCTTTACAAGTTCATGAACGGAATTTGAGCATATAGCTTTTACCAGCCGATGGCGATGGTGCCTATTTAATTAAAGTTGTAGAATATAAATCTTTCTTTTCCTGTTTCTTGATAGAATGGGATTACTATGGTCCTTAGGTCTGAAAACATATTTAGTCATTTAATGCAGGAATTTAATGGTTCGCTTGTCTTGGTAGAATCATATGCCTCTTTAAACATTATGCATTCCGCTTATCAGCCAATTTTGATTTATTTTTCATCTGTAATTTTTTAATCATGGAAATAGATGGATAGTTGTTAAAAGAGTGAAGCAATTTCTAATTTACTGGTTAAGAACTCTAAAATGTTTAGAATATTTCATAACATGGCACTAGCTCAAGTTCCTTGGGCAGTGGTTTGATGTCTCGTTGCGCTTTATTATGGAATCAAGTTAATGAAAACCTGACTTTATTTTTTGCTTTCCCTTCTCATCTTTTTATTTCCTTTGTTTTGTTTGTTTATACATCTAGAGAATCAGTTCTGTCATGGTAGCTTGGTTCTGTTATTTAGAAGGGTTTTCGTTACCGCTGTTCAAAACTTCCCAATCCCTACAGCTCCACACTCAGTTTAACTGATTCATAAATTAGTCTTTGATTTAGGGTTGCAGTTTCTTCCTGTCTTGTGTTTTCTATTAGTTTTTTCCTCTTATCATTTTGCATGTTTTTGCTTTGCTTTAACTCCATTCTTTGGTTTGTCTGGTATAATGATTGAGGAATATATGTGTTGGTCTTCTTGGTTGTGGTTAATGGTCTTCTTGGTTGTGGTTAATGCGTAAGTCTCGTGTCTGTTAGAATTTGAGTTATGTGTATTTTTTTTCTTTGTTCTTAGATTGCTTGGTTATGAGGGAGTAGAAGTTATTAACCCAGAGGGAGGTAAGGAAGATGCGGAGGAGGAAGCTCAGAGGGGAAGATGGAAGCAGGAGGTATGCTGTATTATGTGTATAGATTTCATATTGAGCTTTTATTTCTTGTCTGCAAAGTACGAAGTTTAGTGTTTTCGATGATCAATTTCCTGATAAGGATGAGCGTTTCTCTAGATTTTGTGTACTACTTTCTGCTTATAGTATGGCTAATAGTAACAAATATTTCCTATGAAACACATTTTGTGTTCATACAGCGTGATTCTCAAATTATAAATAGTGAACTAGTGACTTACGCCATTTTTGGCCAAGGAACTTGACAGCATCGACTCTGCACTAGTCCTGATATTTTGAGTTTGTTTATGTTTCCAAGGAACGAGATAGTTACTGGAAGATGATGCACAAGTATATAGGTTCAGATGTTACATCACTGGTGACACTTCCTGTCCTTATTTTTGAGCCTATGACTATGCTTCAAAAAATGGCAGAGGTTTGTTCTTCTTTTCTCCTTAGCATACTTTCAACATTCTCTATGGCTGTTTTGTACATATAATGTTTGCATGCTGTACATTAGTGTAATTACTGCCATGCGTGTAACAGTTAATGGAGTATTCCTACTTATTGGATCTTGCCGATGAATGTGAGGATCCATACATGCGATTGGTTTATGCCGGTGAGTAGTGTCTTTGATTTTCTGTTCAAATATGCACATTCAAGACTTGTCCTATCATTGACGTACTTTTTGTTGCTTCTTGCAGCATCATGGGCTATATCTGTCTATTATGCGTACCAACGGACATGGAAACCATTTAACCCTATTCTTGGAGAGACTTATGAATTGGTCAATCATGGTGGAATTTCATTTATTGCAGAGCAGGTTAGCTTTTGTAATTCTAATTCTGCAGCGTACTCATTTTCTTCATGTTATTCCAATTCTAGAATGTCTTACCATATCTTTTCTACTTTAGGTAAGTCATCACCCCCCAATGAGTGCAGGCCATGCTGAAAATGAACATTTCACTTATGACGTGACATCAAAGTTGAAAACTAAATTCTTAGGAAACTCTGTTGATGTGTATCCTGTAGGACGGTAATTTTTTTTCTACTTAGTTTCTAATCTCTCTCTCTCTCTCTCTCTCTCCCTCTCTCTCTCTCGTGTACTTCATTCT
Organism: Artocarpus hirsutus; assembly: GCA_946598075.1. Taxonomy (NCBI): domain Eukaryota; kingdom Viridiplantae; phylum Streptophyta; class Magnoliopsida; order Rosales; family Moraceae; genus Artocarpus; species Artocarpus hirsutus. The sequence continues at coordinate 17,989 of CAMOHE010053891.1, forward strand.
TGCTAAGACATCATTTTGCTTTAGTTCACTCTTCTTCAGTTGATCTCTGTATTCTTGATTCCCATTTTATTGTGATCTTCTAGTACTAGTCCTCCTCAAGGCTTTGGGTTTGAATCTCTTCTTCTACATTTTGGTACTAGTCCTCACTCAAGGCTTTGGGTCGATAATAACTTAAAATGTATGAGGGTTTCTTTTTTTTCCCGAGAAATTAAAATGTGGAAGTTTCATTTGCAATCATAAAGCAATATATCTAATGCTGATCCGCAGAAAGTACTTTGTCGTTGATTCCTGTTTTTCGTTGTAACTTGTTGATGCTCATTTTTGTACATGTGCAAGCTTTGTAAGAAAACATGCTTATGTACTTTCTAATTTTTGCAGGACTCGTGTGACTCTTAAAAGAGATGGAGTTGTATTAGATTTAGTCCCTCCTCCTACGAAGGTTAACAACCTGATATTTGGAAGGACTTGGATTGATTCACCAGGGGAAATGGTTATGACAAACCTGACTACAGGAGACAAGGCTGTGCTATATTTTCAACCATGTGGCTGGTTTGGGTATTTGGAACATCCCTTTTACGTTATCCTCTTTTCTGAAATGCATAATATATGTTAGTGTCTTTATGTTTTAATAGATCTTTCACCCTTGGAAGTTTTAAGCTGTGTAACGAGGAAAACTTTGTACAAGGTTTGACTTTGATCTCATTTGACGAACGCTTGCAATTTTTCCGCCTTTTGTTTTCTTAAAAAGCAGTCTCTTCAATATAGAATACAAGCTTAAGTTTCAAATGCTTCACATGATTATTGTGTCCTGCTGTTACTGAATGCATTCCCACAAATTTCTCTCAATTAGAATAGGTTTTTACTTGGTTCAGTTCTCTTAGTATTTGTTAAAACTACTTTTGCTACTGCAACTATCATGGTATTGAATATATTTTCCCCTTCTTGAATTCTGCTTGCCCAATTTAGTAGTATTCACTTAAAAGCTAATATTTGGTTTCAGAGCTGGTCGCTATGAAGTGGATGGATATATTTACAATGCTGCTGAGGAGCCAAAAATATTGATGACAGGGAAGTGGAACGAGTCATTGAGCTACCAACCATGTGATTTGGAAGGGGAACCTCTTCCAGGCACAGAATTGAAAGAGGTTATTAATGGACTTTTTTGCATTTATTTATTTTTTCTGTTGTTATTTATTTGATAAGTGTGGTTGATACATCTCATGAAAGGTGAAAACCTGTAGGATGGGAATGATATATCATATTTCTTTCCTCTTTTTTTTTTTTGATGCAAAGCTAGCTGTTCCCAGAGCCTGGGATCTCCCCCTTACCCACTCCACCCTTACCAACTAGGGTAGTACCAGCTGGCATCATATTTCCTTTTATAATATGCATGGTTTTGAACTTTTGATTACAAGTCAGCATGTTGTCAATGGAGCAAAACTGATTGATTTTTCAAGACGCCTGTGACCTTTTGATTAGATGACCTGCTAGCTTGTGCAGCTTAAATGTCAATGGCCAACCTCGTTTTTTGAGCACTTGTTTCGGGACTCTTGGAAGAACTCTAGTTTTTTAGGTTTTAGATTTGGTACATAGAAGAACCTCGTCTGAGAGTCTCAAGTGCAGTAAATACCTGTAGTCATTTAAATGTGCAGAGTCTATCACTTGTCGAATTCTATAGTGAAAAAAGTTCAGAAGAATTGGCGTTCAGGGCTTCAACTTCTGCTTCCCTATTGATGGAGGTGCACAAAATAAAAGAGGCTTGATTGTACTTGCAACGGTTTCTCTGTTCTGACAACTGTGTTGACTGAATCATTTCTTTTGTAGTTTACTAGTGTTTCTTGGGAAAAGATCCTAAATCATCTAGATTTTAATTTGACAGGATCACTGTTTTAGACAAGGTTTCTAAGTAGGCCAAAGCTTTTCAATAACTTGTATCTGTTAATTCGATTCTCTTATTTTTTTTTCAGCTGGTAAATAACTTACCACGATTTGTTCTGAAAGCGTCTTATATCTGCAGGTTTGGCATGTTGCTGATGTGCCTAAAAATGACAAATTTCAGTATACACATTTCGCACATAAAATAAACAGCTTTGACACAGCTCCTAAAAAGTTGTTAGCATCAGACTCTCGTCTGCGTCCAGATAGATTTGCTCTTGAGCATGGCGATATGTCCAAAGCTGGTGCAGAAAAGAGCAGGTGTCCCTCTCTGCATACTTATTTCTCTCGTGCTATTTCTGTTAGTTTTTCGTTATGCGTGATTGTTTCTTCAGTTCAATTCTAAATTTAAATTTTCATTTTCCCCTCTTCAGTTTGGAAGAGAGGCAGAGAGCTGAAAAGAGAGAGCGAGAGGCCAAGGGCCATCAGTTTTTGCCAAGATGGTTTGATTTGACTGAGGAAGTTACTCCCACACCTTGGGGTGAATTGGAAGTCTACCAGTACAACGGGAAATATACCGAACATCGGGCTGCCATTGATACCTCGGGCTCTGCTGATGAGGTTGATGTTAAATCCATAGAGTTCGACCCGTGGCAGTATGGCAACTTGTCTGCAGAATGAGGCATTCCGGTTTTTCTGCCTGCTTATCCGAATCTTCTGCAGTTGATTAAATAATAAATTTGGTGGTGTGATAATGTGGAAGCAGTGTTATCGGTATGTTTACGTCAACATTCCATAGCCCTATCTTATTTTGGTCTTAGACTCTTCGCCAGTTTATTTCCCTGTTGCTGTTTATTAGTTGGAATGCTTTCCCTAGTGAATGAAATATAGCAGCATTAGAATAGAAAATCGGAAGGGGTTACGACTTAAGCTCTTTTTTGTTGCTAGTACTTTGATCCCACCCTATACAAACGCTTTCGCTTTTTCATGTTTAATGCTTGTAATTTGTGTTTTGCTTTTCAGCTATTTTGCTAGTTGTTAGATTAAGTGTATGATTTGCCTGCAAAGTTGTCCTTTTTTATTCTCCGAGGCAAAACCTATTTTTCTCGTCTCAAAATTTCGTTTATAATATTGTTCTCCGTGTATTTATTGCTTTTTTTTGTTTTATCGCTAATTACTTTGCGCCTGGAGCTAGGGACAATAGCATGGCTAATAAAGAAATATGGATGTATCGATACTTTTTGATCAAATTTTATTCAATAAATTGATGGATTTTCTTTTGAACGATTTGACGTTTATTAAATACTTTGTTTGGAATATTAACAAATGCTGTCACTCGAGTATTTTCTCGGCAAAATGTCATGTTGTTTGAAATAGATGTTGGTGAAAGGAATTAAACTTCCTGAAAGCTTTTCTTTCTCGTACTTACCAGCAGGTGCCCAAAGTTTTGTTGGTAAGAATGTTGGTCGACTTCATGACTGACTTATGCTTTGTCCGTAACTTTTTTTGCTTGAAGCGTTGTCAAATATGGGATTTTTTTTTATTCATAAGATTTGTTTTTTTTACCGTAGCTGATCAAACTTTTGACCCTCCTGGGACTTGGGTTTTTCAATTTTAAAATCTTCCGAATTCTTCTGTTAATTCTTATGATAACCACCTTCCTTCTCGAATTAGAAAAGAAAAATTGCCCTTAGAAACCACTAAGGCAAGCCGTAAGAGTGAATCTTGTGTTATGGATCCACCCTCTATTAGTCTGAGACTTAATTGTGAATCCCATGTTATGGATCAACCCGTCATTTGTGAGCCTTAATATCTCATGTTATGGACTCACCTTCTATTAGTGTGAGAGATTCAACAACACTGGTGCTCTATAGCATTGTTCATTACAAATAGAAAAGTTAAGAGTCCTCAAATTTCTCAGCACTTCAAGTCCCTGACTTTGTGTTGTGTATCATGACAGTCCTTTATTTTTTTTTTTTAATGTTGAAGAATTTGTTGCATTTTCACTTTGACGTCAATAAAAATTTCAAGACGAAAATTAAGGGCATTTCATTCTTTTTTCTAGGAATAAAAGTAAAAATAATTACTATGTTAAAAAATGAAAAAAAAAAAACGTAACTCAAATCGAATGCAACTTTCACTAAAATTTTCGGTAAATATTAAAAAATATGGTAAAAAATAATTTGAAATGATATTGTCAAATACCACCTTTAAAAAAATTTTCTGACGCAATAATCGTATATTATTGCTTTCCTTGAAAAACAATAAAATTATAACTATTTGAATCTATAGTTTAAATATTTTATTTTTTTCAAATAATACAACAAACTTTCAGAATAAAAAAATAATAATCAAATGAGCACGGAACAAGTTCAAATAAATATAAGGCCATTTCAAAGTTTTTTTTTTTTTTTTTAAAAAAAAGCAAAATACAGATCATGTACAAAGTTAGGATTTGGCAATTTAAGCGCCAAAAACTTGGAAAGCATTTTTTTCCCCTTTGAGAAGGAAAGGGGTTAACAAAGGAGTTAACAGAAGACGTCCTAAGCAACTTTTTTACAACCCTGAGCCTCTGAGGATCCATAAAAAATCAAGGTGTTAAACTTGGAGGTCCAAATGGTAAGAACGCAAAAAATTTTGTCAGAATAGTCCTTCCAAAAGGAAAACTTGTTACACTAGTGGGCGGCCAAGTGCAATATTGTACTGAAACCAGATGTCACAGCTATTAGTTTTTTCTTCAAAGCTTGCCATCATCAAATTTTTGTGGAACAATTTGTGAGAACCCCAGTAGAAGATCATTATCCCATTCAAATCTGGTAAAGGCTAGTTGTATGTAGCTTTTTATGTGGTCTGTCATTAGGTTTAACTTTTTTCCCATCATAAAGCTGCATTTGCCTTTCCCTTCAGCAACTGAATTGTCTCATCCCAAGTTTGAATCACATTGTCAATATGTGAATTCCAGATGACTTGTCCAGTTCCTAATCATTCCACAATGTAATCCTGTCGAAAAACTTTTTCATATTACCTCCTTACTTATAAAAACTATAGATTTCAGTTTAGTATATAATATATTTTTTAAACTAGATCTTACTATTTTATTTATAACAAAATTATAACCCCATAAGATTAAATAAAATTGCTTAATCCATTCAGTTCTTCTCTCCAATCTTGAATGGAGAGTCTGGAGACTCGTACTGGTGCACGTTTTTATACGTTGAATTAGTTAAAATCAGTGCTTGTCTTCTTTTGATAAATTCAACTGCTGAAATACCAATAATGCCTACCGATGCTTTACTTTTTTAGTGTTCGCTAGAGAAATTGCCTCCAACCTTTCCTCCAAGTTTCTTTTTTGGCCTTTGAAAAATGTGTTAAAACTAAGAGTTTAAACTAAAAATGCTGTAACATGTGAGAGATTTACTTTGTAGCTCATTTTTACTTTATACTGTAACATATAAAAGCTTTGTATTATTTACAATTGAAACTTAAGGTTGCCAAACACCCAATCTTTTGTCCATCACAACCTCATTAGGTTCACCATTGACCTTTCATTTTTTAACCTGTGTTTGAAATGTTAATTAAAACTGATAAATTCTAACTAATTGCAATGTAAAGCTCTCAACAGCTACAGTAAAAAACAAAAAATTGCTACAATATAAAGCTTTTACATGCTACAATTCTTAAACTTAAAAATTTAGTTATGACCAACAGCCCATTAGTTTTAGAGCTTTTTAATTACAGGTAGCATGTCTGCTTTAAGATGTTAAAGATAGGTGCGAAATGTAAGTAAAAACTAACGTGTCTTATCTTTTCAAACCAAAAAAAAAAAAAAAGATGTGCCTAGGGCCTTAATACTCAAAATAATTACTAGTTTCTATGCTCAAAAGCCTTTGAAGGACAGGGCTCATGGCTCTGTGCAATATTTCCTTAGTAATTTGATCAGGTTGCTTGCATTGATGAGGGAAATTGTTCAAATAACGAATCCGGTTGCTTGCATTATTACGTGAAGTTGCAGGTACCATTGAAGTTAATAGACAAAATAAACAACCAAAACGACCAACCGGTTCCACGCAAGGGACACATATGAGGATTTTCTCATCTTTGTTCTCCAACCAAGAAAGGAATGATTTTAGTATTGTTTGATTTTATAAGAAACGAGTTTAAATAAAAAAAATGAGTTTAAATATTATAACATACTTTTGTTTTATACTGCAGTATATCACAACTTTATATAATAGACGTCTTAAACTCATGAATTTATATTTATTTACTAAATACAAGGTTGAAATATAGTCCATCATCTCTAATATCTCTTTCTTTTTTTTTTATTTTAACTTGAGAGTGAGGAATTCAAACGTTTTATTTTTGAGTGAAGTCATATGTGGTTTTTACTGTTAGTTTATACTTGCAACTAGATAAATAGTCTCGCTCTAGAATTACCCTTCAATGAGTAAAGTTGCCAAATTTTCCCTCCCTATTAGTTATGCCTGGTTTCTTTTTCTTAACCGTACAAAAAGCGTGCTTAGCATGGTCCCATAACCCCACCACTGGAGCTCGTCTATGTGTTGATCTCGTAATCTTATTACAAAGATTACTCCAGAGTTTTTCTTTCATGTATCCTATAAATTGATCCCAATGAGTTTTCTACCTTCGATTTTTATTTATATATCTTTTTTATAATGAACATCGTTCTTGTTTAACTTCAAATAAAGAGGCGTTCATCTGTCTCACAACAACCCAACGAAAACGGACAAGTAGCATCAAATATCCTTCCTGGTTCCTACTTCCTAAATTCTTTTCACCAAAACCAAAATTTTCCACATAGCTAACTGAAATATCTTAAAATTGAAATCACACAAACAACATGGGCAGATTGACCCATGACACGTAATTAATCAATCTTAAGAATTCCCTCTAACATATGCATTTTTACCATGAATTCAAATTAGGAATCCATGAGGTATTCGTTAGTGGGGTCATTATAACCATCATTGTCATCATTATTGTTAGTTGATTTTGTTTGTTGATGTACATTTTTGGGACGAAATATTGGCCCGGATGACGCTATATTGTTTGGCAAGTAGATATCTATCATAATTAACGACTTTTTTGCAAATAAATTGCGCCATTAGAGTTCAAACTTCAAAATTACTAGGATTCAAAAACTGATTGCCTAGTATGCTTGTATTAAATATGCCCCCTAGTTGCTAAGAGAGGTTACATAATGACAATTTTTTTTAGGTGGATACTGAAAAAGTAACCTATTGGTAGAAATTTATTTTTCAGATATTATATCCATAGAAAAATAAATTGACCGTATTCAATGGTTTAAAAACATGCACTATCGATAAGGACCACTTGAAGAAAGACCTTTAAATTTTTTACTCATAAAACAGGGATTATGTGGTGCCTCTTACGACCCTATTCCCTCCAACACATTGGTAGTCCCGAGGACTACCGAGGAGTGAAAAAGGCTTGAACTAAACTCCCTTCATCTATCTAACTAGATTTGCAAGAAAAATTACATGTTACTCCACACTTTTAAAAATTATGTTTATTTATGCCACACATGAAACGTTTATGTCATATTATTATTCATGTTAAGTTGTACTACAAATAAAAACATGTAAGATTTATAAAAAATATTTTTTAAAAATGGAATTTTTGAAATTTTTTCCAAATTTGCCCACCTACCACTGAGCCCACATTGCACATTGGCACAAAGGCCCAAATTGTAGCTATGGGGATTCTAACTCTAGAGAGATAAAAAGAGAAGTCCTAACAGAGACGTCCTCCTTATTATGGGGGCTTTTGGTATGCAGTAATCAGTATGAGTCATATTCTTGAGAAAGTGATAGTAGGTAATATAATTCTTAGAAAACTAATATTATCACGTTTAGTTGTATATAGAAATCTTCTATTAGACTCTTATTAATAATATATTACTGTGTTTGGTTGTAATAGAAATCTCGTACAATTGACAAAAATAAATTGAGGTGTTAACATTAAATGTATCAATACAGTATGTTAGTAATATTAAATAATAATAACAATATAAATATGAATAATAAAATAATATTATATATTATTTAACATTAATACTATTATGAATATTAATAATATTATTCAAATTAATATTATACTATTAAATTATTACTATTGTTCGTGTTATTATTATCATTATTATTAAATAATAATTATTTTATATTAATATAATATTTATATTATATTATATAAAAATATTAATTTATAATAATCATATAATTAATATTTAACAATATATTAAAATTAAATTACTGTATATAATATATAATATATTGATATTATTAATTATTAATAATATATTATTTATATTAATATTAACTTTAAATAAAAATATTGATGTAAAAAAATATCTTTAAGATGTTAAAGATAGGTATGAAATGTAAGAAAAAACTAACGTGGCTTATTTTTCAAAAAAAAAAAAGATGAGCCTAGGGCCTTAATACTCAAAATAATTTTCTATGCTCAACAGCCTTTGGAGGACAGGGCTCATGGCTCTGTGCAATAATTCCTTGGTAATTTGATCATGTTGCTTGCATTAATGAGGGAAATTGTTCAATTAAGGAATCTGGTTGTTTTGCATTATTACGTGAAGTTGCAGGTACCATTGAAGTTAATAGACAAAATAAACAACTAACAACCTACTAGTTCCATGCAAAAAACACACATGAGGATTTTATCATCTTTGTTCTCCAACCAAGAAATGAATGATTTTAGTTTTTTTTTTTTTTTTTAAGAAATGAGTTTAAACTCAAACATTGTAGCATATTTTTGTTTTATACTGCAGTATATTTCAACTTTACATAATAGACGTCTTAAACATATGAATTTAAATTTATTTAATAAACACAAGGTTAGAACATAACCCATCATCTCTAATAGCTCTTTTTTTAAGTTAGAAGTCGGGCATTTGAACGTTTTGTTTTTAAGTGAAATCGTATTTTTTTTACTATTAGGCTACACTTGCAATTGCAAGCATCTCCCACAATTAGTGCAATAAATACTCTCGCTCTAGAATTACCCTTTCCAATTAGTAAAGTTGCCAAATTTTCCCTCGGCATTAGTTATACCTGGTTTCTTTTTCTTTTCTTTTTTCTTTTTTTGGAAAAGTTATACCTGGTTTTTCAATATCCACTAACCGTACAAAGTGCATGCTTAGCATGGTCTCATAAGCCCAACGCTAGTCCTCGTGATCTCATATTCTTATTATAAAGATTACTCCGGAGTTTTTCTTTCATATATCCTATAAATTGATCCCAGTGAGTTTTATACCTTCAATTTTTATTTATTTGTCTTTTTTTTTTAATACTCACCATCGTTCTTGTTGAACTTCAAATGAAGAGGCATTCACCTGTCTCACAGCCACCTAACGAAAACAGACAAGTAGCATCAAATATCCTTCCTAGTTCCTACTTCCTAAATTCTTTTCACCAAAACCCAAGTTTTCCACGCAGCTAAATGAAATATCTTAAAATCAAAATCACACAAATAACGTGGCAGATTGACCCATGCCACGTGATTAATCAAGATTAATCAATCTTAGGAATTCCCGCTAACATATGCACTTTTACCATGAATTCAAATTAGGAATCCAGGAGGTATTCATTAGTGGGGTCATTATAACCATCATTGTCATCATTATTGTTTGTTAATTTTGTTTGTTGATGTACATTTTTGGGGATGAAATATTGGCCCGGATGACGCTATATTGTTTGGCAGGTAGACATCTTTCATGATTAACGACTTCTTCGCAAACAAATTGCGCTATTAGAGTTCAAACTTCAAAATTACTAGGATTCAAAAACTGATTGCCTAGATTGCCTAGTATACTTGTAATAAATATGCTCCCTAGTTGCCAAGAGAGATTATATGATGATAATTTTTTAGTAGGTACTGAAAAAGTAATTTATGGGTAGATATCTATTTTTCGGTCATTATATCCGTAGGAAAAAAATAATTTTGATTATATTCAATGGTTTGAAAACATACACTATCGATGAGGATCCACCGAAGAAAGACTTTTAAATTTTTTGCTCATGAATAAGGGATTATGTGGTGTACTTTACACCTTTATCCTCTTCAGCACATTGGTAGTCCCGAGGACTATTGAGGAGTGAAAAGAGCCTGAACTAGACTCCCTCTATCTATCCAACCAGATTTACAAAAAAATTACATATTACGCTGCACTTTTGAAAGTTGTATTTATTTATGCTATACTTGAAAAGTTTGTGCCATATTATTATTTATATTAAGTTACATCACAAATAAAAATATGTGAAATTTATAAAAAATATTTTTTAAAAGATTGCATTTACAAAAATTCTCTTAGATTTGCCCACCTACCATTGAGCCCACACAGGCATTGCACATTGGCACAAAGGCCCAAAATTCGGCTATCGAGATTCAAACATTAGAGAGATGAAAAGAGAAGTTCTAATAAAGGTTTCCTCCTCAGTATATCACATCCTTTGATGGTGAGACTTAGACTCTTAAATAATTGGGAAAGAAGATGACCAGACTTAGGAAGAGGAGCGGTCCTATTAAAGTCCAAGAGCTCAATAACTTTTTTTGATGTTGTTCTACTGCTAACTCCTAGAGAAACTCTCTCATGTGTCCTAATTATGATTAGCATGAAAGCCAATTTCCAGTAAAAAGGGAGCAAAATCTTCAAATTAATCGAGATTTTTATGATATCACTTCCAATTATTCAATTATATTTTACCTGTTGCCTCATTTAATTTAACGGTCTAGCATAAAATTCTTCTATTGTTATCCGCTATATGAGGTCTTTAAGAGTTTTTTTTAAGATTGAATTTAACCTTGCGATAAGTTTTTAATGAAATTATTAATTAGAAACCAAACTATATATGAGTACTCCTTAACTGCTTGGACAACTCGACTTGCATCTACCTCCAGCACTTGTATGCTAAGTCCACAATCTTAGGCAAAGTTGAGACCTTAGAATTTCCCAGCAACCTTCTTAGCTAGACATGCCAAGACCGTTCCAGTATCATTACGAATTACATCACCTACACCGATGAAATCCTTCAAAGTACCTGGTCAAGGGGCCATCCAATTGTTTGTTGTATGAATTCTGGGTGGGCTCCGGGCACAACAAGCTGCATGCTCCAGCAGGTTTTATAATCGCCAATCATGCAGCCAACCACTTCAAGAGATTCATCATATAATCGGTTGAGTCCCTTATGGACAAAGTTATTCCCGTCGCACCACAGAAGATCTCCAATTCCATTCGCGTTGCAATCCCGCTCCACTCCACACCACACAAAGATCTGCAAAACATCTTGCTTTAACTAGTTTTAGCAAGGCATGCCATATTGATTCCGAGGACTCAAGACAACGTTTGCATTTGGTGTTGCAGCAAATTTGCCTGGGATATTGAGGCTCCACAATTTCGTCCACCAATCCCTGTCGCCGTTGGACTCCGAGCCGCTCTTCTCTCTTCTTAAGTCCATGGCCTTTAACTTTATACATGCCTTTTGCGTCGAAATGCCATACCAACTCATCACGGCAGTCCCCCTGACTTAACGGAATGTTAAGGATGGTATCATGATCCGCAGGCAGGAGAATATTCCGTACAAATGCCACATTCCGCTGTCTCTATTAACGAAAAAGTCTTCCACCTTCCATTCTTCCATTGTATCCGAGGTAGGTGTGACCGGCTTGAAAGTAGATGGAAGGATCCATGGATCCTCAAAGGCTCTATTGTCACGTCCCAAACCAACCCTCCACCGAACACCGAAGGCCCTTTTCTAATAGATTTCTGCCCCAAAGGATGCTTCTCCAAGTAAAGGACGGGTTGCTGCCAATTCCAGCATCCATGAGGGAGTTGCTCGAGAAATACTTGGCTTTATAAATTCTTGCTACAAGTGACTCGGGGTTTTTAATGATGCGCCAACACTGTTTAGCCAAAAGAGCTTGGTTAGAAGCAGAAATATCCCGAGAGCCCATACTCATCTCCATTTTCGGACGCATTGCCGCTCCCATCGTAACCCAATGAATCTTCTTATCGGAGTCGTTGCCTCTCCACCAAATTCTTGCAATGAGCGACTGGTCTCTTGGTAGCCATCCCTTAATTAACACCAGCTTTAGTGAAGATGATAGAGTCGTCTGGTAGATGGCTAACCTTAGGTGCTCGTCGAGCTACAGCAATACCTGAGATCCGTCTCATGGTTTCCGCTCTACGAAGTGAGCCCAATAAGTCTTTCACACATATAAGGAAGAGATAGGGTGATAATGAACACCCCTCTCGTACTCCGCGTTGAGGCCGAACAATACGCTGGGGCATGCCATTCACCAAGAAAGAGAATGTGGCTGTGGTAACGCAGTCCATTACCGAGTGACGGATGCAGGAACCAAACCCAATCCGCTCCATCATAGCGTGCAGGAAGTGCCATTTAATTCGGTCGTAGACTTTGCTCACATCCAGTTTAAGCCCCAACAAACCTTCTTTACCTCCCGTTTTGCGGCGGACGGAATGTAATTTGAAAGCCACTAGGACGTTATCAGTAACGAGCCACCCAGGAACAACAGCGCTCTGTTCTGGTGAGATGATCTGTGAGAGAACCCTCTTTGGTCTATTTGCGAGAGCTTTTGCAATGATCTTATATGACACATTGCGGAGACTAATGGGGCAAAATTCCGACACCTTCTTAGGTTCTTTAACCTGTGGGATGAGCACTACGTTTGTAGAGTTTAAAGCTTCAATGGTGCGTGCTCCTTGAGAATCCTCGGGCATACATCAGTCACGTCTTGGCCCGCAATCTCCCAGTTCTTCTGGTAGAACATGGCGTGGAAGCAATCCGGCCCAGGAGCTTTGGTGGGCCCAATGTTGAAAAGAGCCTTTCTAATTTCTTCGTGGGAAAATGGCTCCTCCAGCAGTTCCCTCATATCATTCGTGATTAGGACATCCGCCGCCTGTATCGCCTCTTCGATATCTTCACGGCTAGGCATAATGGATGAGGAGACGTTCACAAAGTAGTCTTCAATACAATGTATTATCTCATCCTTCTCTGTAACCCTTCGTCCATCGTCGGTTTCTAATCCGCTTATAGCGTTTGTATTTCTTCTTTGTGAGGCTTTCCGGCGGAAGAATTTAGTGTTCTTGTCTCCCCCTTGTAGCCATTCCACTCGTGATCTCTGGCGCCAATAGTGTTCTTCCAAGGCTAGATATCTGTCTTGTTCAGCAGTTAAGCTCTGGAGCTCTCTTTTTTGTCGACCAGCGTGGTCACTATTCTGAATTGCATCAATTTGCTCCTTCAGTTCGCTGACTTTCCTCGGAATATGATCCATGGGAGATTAAAAAGTTGAATTAGACGACTCATGAGAGTCCACGAGTGGTGTCCTTCATTGCGAGAAGGGTGGGTTCCCGTAAAAGCCGGTGAATCTCCACCATCCACCCATTGAGAACTTAACAAAACTGTCAATGTGATAACGGGAATAATTCTTCACTTGTAGCTCTATATATCTTCATTCCGAATTAACATAAGGCCTCTACTACAGCCTACACCGTCAAAAAATCCACAGTTAAAGCGAGCCTTCTCTTGATCACCTCCGCCGTTATTGAACGCAATCTCGTCTACATAAGAAAGACTAAATTGAGGTAAGTCTCTCAGATAGCAATCCGAAGTTTGTCGAAAGCGCCGTGTTCACCAAACCCCAAACCCCGTACGTTCCAAGCGATAATACCCATGGCGGACAAGGTTTGTTGAGTCACGAAGCACATTTTGTTTCCTCCTAGCAATCTTCTCTCCAGTGTTCTCCTCACACCCCATAGTAATCTTTCTTTTTCCACCCTCTTTCTTGTCCTCCTTGTTCAGCGAGAATACCACTTTATCACCACTATTAATTGTATCTTTCCGGTCACTCCGACGGTTGCCTTTTCTGCTGCTCTTACCATCCCACGAAGTTGACTCCAATGTGAAGGTCAAGGCCTTCAATATTGAGTTCCCAGGTAGCAAAGGAGTTTCCTCCCTCACCGAGTTATCACCTACTCGATCTCTTTAATTTATTCGGCCGGGCCACTTTACAATCAGTGGATGATCGTCGTAATCAGTTTGCATGTAATGGGTTCCCCATGCAATAAGGTAGGGTTAGTAGCACTTAATTCCTCACGTGCTTTCCCATTAACTACAGCCGTATTTGAGACATCATCACGTGCTGTTATTAACTTTTGAATTTGGAGCATTATTCAATAGTTGGACAACTAGTATTAAAGAAATTCCCACTAGCTTGAACCTTGTCAATTATGTTGCCCATATATTTGTCCACGTGCACATTCACGTGCTCGGGCACTTGTTTATTTAAATCAATGGAATCATTGGCCAAGTTATTCAAACTCAATCCCAACTTAGCCTTGAATTTAAAAATTCAGCTGCACAATCAATTTCCTTCCTTTTTAGTAGTCGTTGACCTAGTTTCACCAAATATGCATCTCTGTAATTGCCGTTCTGGGTCGCTGTCCCTGTGATATAGGACCATCTCCGTCTGCCACATCTGGTGACACCTCTGGCGACATTTGCGGCGATCTCCTTCAACTCCAAACGCCACTTTGGTGGCCCGAGAATTGCCTTTTTGATTTAGAGCTCCTTGACCACTTTTTCGGCCAGTCGTTTTCACCACCCTACTCAGCTTGTCGGCCCTAGTACTGGGTTCTAGCATAATGTCGTGGCCTCTGACTCCCCCATGTACTTTCCTCTCGATCCTTCTCTGTGCTTTTAATCAAGTTCTGTATGGTAGAGCAGACAAGTCCAACAATCTCGCAAGAGGTGCTCAAGCTTCTTGCATCCAAAGCAAAAATCCAGCAAATGCTCGTATAGGATATCACCCCATTCCACCTGACTGTGATCACCTAGTTGGATCTTAACCCCCTACGTAATGGCTTTGACACTTCAATTGAGGCTCTCATATGCAAAAACTTATCCAAACACTGTCCTTTTTCATCTGTATCTATTTTCACAGTGATCCCAACAACATTCCCAACGCGATTTATAATATCCTTACTCCTAGCATCAATGAAGAGATTGTGAATCTGGATCAAAAAGGACTAAAATAGAATATAAGAGCTTTACACTACAGCAGTTGAAACAACGTGATCAAATGCTCTAAAAGTGTACCAGTTGACCATTAGTTGACAAAGATAATAGTGGTGAAACAAACCCTTCAATGCTCAAATGCAATTGTGGGGAAATATCTTGCAAATTGTAGAATCGAAATTTAAGACTTCGAGTCAAAGTCATTCCTGTCAGCATTTACAAATCTTCTCACACTAATTGTACTTGTTATACTCATAGGTGTTTGGAAGCATTTATTAAAATCAATAGTTATAATCAATTTTGGTTGAAAACACTGTAGCATATGAAAGCTTTACACTATAAAACACTTTTTTCTTGATATTGTAGTATGTGAAAGCTTTACAACGTAGCAATCAAAAGTTTTGATTCTAACTCATATTACCAATTACCAAATACCACATCAATATATTTTTATGGCTAGCAAGTGACATGCTCTAACTCTTACACTTTGTTTGGAATGATGGATGAGGAATAGGAAGGATAAAGAGAGTTGGAGGGATAAAGATTATGAAAGATAGAAAGAATTATAGTAATATTTTATGTTGTTTGGTACGTTGGAGGAGAGTTGAAAGGACGGATGATAGTTATTTGTGAAATTATTAAATCGTATATTTTTATACTATTTATTAATAATTTATTTGAAGGTAAAATAGTAATTTAAAGCTTTAAGTAGAGAGATGGCTTGAATCCTTCTACTTCACTTTGTTTGATATGAAGGATAGAGAGCATGAAGGATGACATAAGTTAGAGGGAAGGAGAATATAAAAATAGGGAGAATTATAGTAATCGTTTATGTTGTTTAATTAGAGAGGGGATAGTTAAAAAAATGAATAATAGTTATTTGTATAATTATTATATTGTATATTATACTATTTGTTAATAATTTATTTTGAAAGATAATTTTTTTAAAAAAAAATTTGGGTGAATTAGTTGGATTCCTTAATTAATGGAAGGATTTAAATTGGTGGGCTCGTAGGCAGAGACCCTCCCTTTATATCTTCTCTCTCTCCTCTATTTCTTCCAACCAAATAAGGGATTCTTTCTTTGTCCTCACCACTCTCCTCCACCTCTATCACTCCCTCCATCTCTCCCTCCTACCAAACGTAGTGTTAATGGAAGGATTCAATTTGATGGGTCAGGACGAAGACTACATCTCTCTACCTCTTCTCTCCCTCATCCTCTATATCTCGAACCAGATAAAGAATTTGATCCCTCCTTTCATCTTTTTCCCGCTTCCCCTCTCCCTCTCTCTATCTCTCACCTACCAAATATAGTGTTAGAATAGCATGCGTTCCTATTTTACAAAAAAATTTATACATGTATATACGTATAATTAAGTGCCACACATTAAACTACCTTATAGATATTACTTCATGGAATAAGTTTCTAGTTTGTCTTAGCAACTGTAAGCATTTGTTTCCCCTTTCAAAAATGAAGAAGTAATATGAAAAAAAATTGACAAAGAAATTTCTTTTTTTTTTTTTTTAAAAGAAAAGTTTGACCCTCCTGCACACTATACATACAAATGCTAATAAAGAAAGGTCAAAATAAGTAAGCCATGTCTATTTGTTCTAGAAGTATGGCTCCGGGTATGCGTCATAATTCATTTATGATGTCTAGTTTCATTTGTTCACGTCATTTCTCTCATTATCCACAACTATGAACTAATTTTAACGACATTCGAATTAAATCTCTTATTCATGACAAGTCTTATTAATATTTTAAGTTCCTACCAAAAATTACCTCAATTAACTAATATATAATCCAAATCATTATACTTTTTTTTTTTTTTGAACTTGGGTGAGGTGATTGGATTGCAAGCAGATTGCTAGGCCTCGTTCGAACGTGAAAGATGCTAGGACGACTTCTCCTGCAGCGTAAGCGCACAAGGGTAGAGAGTTTCTCTACAAAAGTTTCAGAGCAAATTAAAACCGCCTTGAAGGGCCAATCCTAACCTTAAATTTGGTGTTTGGAACTCTTCATTTTTTAATAGAGTCTGGTATAGTTATACGGTTAGACTACACCCGTAACCACCTACATTTTACCATTCTAGTAAATTTGTAATCTTGATTTATGTGATAATCAAGTTGGTTTGTTAATTGTGCAATTAATGTGCCACAGCCTGATTGTAATAAATATTTTCGTTTACCTGTTGCATTGAAAACATCCAACTGAACAGAAAGGCAAGCAACGAGGAATTTGATCTTAAATGCCTTGATAAGCCTTTTTTTTTTTTTTTGAACTTTCTTAATAAGCATACATTTGTATAATAAAACAACCATTTTTCTCTCGATGAGATCTGTTAGTCCCGTTTACGTCAAGAAATCCCTATTGTTACGCGAACTTTCAATATCTTCCAAACTTTTTGCTCTAAACGAAAAAAAAAAAAAAAAGGAAGAACAAAATAGAAGTAAATAAAAGGCTTTCTTCCTTATCTTTTTCGAATTAAATAAAATACATCACAGCTTTCGAAACCATATAATTTTGGCTTCATTTGCATAACGTTTCTCCAAAGTCCGTTACTTTCAATTAAACAACAAACTCTCAAAAAAATGAAAAAAAATAAAAAAAAATCAAAAGAGTAAAAAAGAAGACAAACAAGGGGAGACTGCCCTGAGGAAGAGGATGCAGCAATTCCTCACCAAGCATAGCAAAATTATTATTACATAAAACAATGTTTTCATCTTTTTTTTTTTTTTCCTTTTTTGGGTTTGCTTGAAAAAATAAAAGAAAAAAACAACTTTGGATGAAAAGAAACATGGAAGTCATGGTGCCCATTATTCGACAATTCCAATCGGTATCCGCTGGCAGCTCAACAAGGAAACGTAAAACAATGTGGGCATTTAAAGACATCTATGACTATGAGTTGGTTTTGATAATTTATTATTATTTTCTAAATAAAGTCTTTTTTTCCTTTTTTTTTCCCCTTCGTCTTGTTCTTGTATCTGCAAACCTTCAACGTCATAACTCTCTTCCCTTTGGAGATTTTAACTAAATTATGCATTTAGTCTCTGCCTAGCCAGTTTTCCTCCTATAAAAGCAACAACAGCACATGCACTTTTTCCAGCTTTCTAGGGGATATATACATATATATATATATCATATAATAAAGAAACTCTCTTAGCTAGATAGCAATTAATATTAACAAAATAAAAGCTTCCCTCTTCTCAATCTTTGTCATGGGCCAGCCAGCCATGTCACTTTGTCATGTGCACTTTCACACAAACTCATGTGACCATGATTAACATATGGTTTTCTATGTGTTGGGTTTGATTCAATTTTATTTTTATTTTCTTAAGAAATAATGGGGGTTAATCCAAGTCAGACAAATTTGTAATAATTAGAGGGTGAAATTTTAAGTACTTGTCGGCAAATCTTTCTGCACCAATAGTTTAGTTTGGTATGTTTAGCTTTGTTAATGACGATAATTTTAGGTGGAGAATTTGAGAAAATTCAACCATTTAATCAAACTCCATTGATTGTGTTGCTATCACTATTTTAACACGTTGTAAACGCCATAATCTCGACTTGGACTTGTATTAGGTACGAAATATATATATATATATATATATGTATATATATGTATATGTGTCTGTGTGTGTATATCTAGCGAAACTCTGTGCGTTCAATTGCTAATATATAATAATTTGACGAGTTACAACTTACAAGAAGGAAAAAAAAAGAATAAGCCGAATACCATGTGAAAATGTGAGGCAACAAATTATCTAAAAATAAAAACAGCACTATAAAATGTCTTTGTTTGGTGGGAGAGATAGAGAGAGGGAAAGATAAAATATTATGAAGGACGCATATGATTGTAATAATCCTTTATATATTATTTGATAGGATGGAGGAAAAGTTGAGAGAATAAATATTTATTTATAAAATTAATATATAATACATTTATACTAATTATAATTATTTATTTAAAAGATAAAATAATTTTTTTAAAATTTAATATGAGAGATTGCTTGGATCCTCCTTCAATTTGGTGGCCATAGGAGAGACTACATCTCTTCACCTCTCCTCTCTTTTCTCCTTTCCCTCCAACCAAACTAGGGGTGGCAAAGCGGGTTTACGGGTTGCGTTCGTGTCAGGTTGAAGTTAATTTTTACAAAAAATAAGTCGACACTAACCCGACCCGTGACACGAAAGGGTTGAGAATTCTCAATCCAAACACGACCCGTTTTGATACAGGTTGACATGAATACGACCCGTGTCAACCCGTTTCTTTTGCACAGTATTGACCCGTGACCCGTAACCCAATTGTGACCGGCAATTCGCTTATGACCCGCCTACATTAATATATATAATATTAAAAAAAAAACATAAAATTAGAAGAGTTTCATACCACTTCAACAAGAAAATGAGTTATAAGAGAGGTAGAGTTTGATCTTTTAAGTGCTTATATTATATATGAAATAATATTATTTTTTTAAAATTAATTAATTAAATACGGGTTAGAAACGAGTCATTTTCGTGTCAAACTGGTTGACCCAAACCCGACCCATTTTTTAACGGGTCAATTTCGGGTTGACACTAAAATGACCCGTGGTCAAATTTTCCGACACTAACCTGCAAAAATTCATGTCGGATTCATGTCGTGTCGTAACCTGTATTACCAGCCCTAAACCAAACAAAAGATTTGACTTCTCCTTCTGTCTTTTTCCCTCCACCCCTCTCCCTCCTACCAGATATAGTAGAGTCGGATATTTAGGTTTTAAAAAAATTGCTATAAAATAAAGGGCACCAAATTGGACAACTTTTTTTTTTTGATACACAAATTGAACAACTTCAAAGCTATAATAATGACATTGAATATTGATCCACTAATTATAATTAGTTTATAACTCAGGATTTCCTGCCAAACATATTAGAGTCGGATACTTATCTTTTAAAAAAATTGATATAAAACTTCAAAGCTATGATAATGACATTGAATATTGATCAACTAATTATAATTAGTTTATAACTCAGTATTGTGTACACCTCATTAAGTCTTCCTTATTATTAATATTATTATTATTTTTTATAAATTGTTTACCTCATCATCGCCTAGGAAAAGGAAAAAAAATTATAGTAAATTCGAAGCATTGCTAATGTTCATACACGATTTTTTTTTTCGTGCATGAAAGATAGTCATATACAGTTCGTTATTTTTTGGTTACTGTTGGTTGAACTACGAATTAGATTTTTTTTTTTTTTTTGAGAATTAGATTTGTAATTGTTTGTGCATTTTGGTCTCTTTTTTTTTTTTTTTTTAACTATAGTCTGTACTTTGTTGTTCCCTTACTGTTGATCCATCAAATTGCAATTGGGTTTTTTTTTTTTTTTTTTCAATGAACAAATGAGAGTGGTCCTACGATGTTTCATTAGGCATTATCTCATTTTAATAATGTAAGCACAGGTCATATGATATACATGATCGCTTTCATCAGCATAATCGCTAAAGGCGGCTCAAGTTTTTCTATTAATCAATATACATTTAATTTCAGCCTCCCTCTTGGGAGTAAACTTGTCTGTTGTTTAAGTCTTAAAATTTAATCCAAAAATAAAAATTCAACTCTCTGATAATATGATTAAATTCGATATTTCTTAAAAAAAAAAGAAAAGAAAAGAAAATCAAGTTGTTCTTTTTGATCAAATCAGAAAATTTCCTGCGTGCATTCTGAATGGATTACAATCAGTGCTAATATAATATCTTAATTATTAGAAAGTGAATTCCCCATTTGTAAAATGATTTTATATTTATCTAACCTCACTTTATTTACCCTAAAAAAAGGATAAGAAGGCAAATAGCATATTTTCGGGTGTGGTTAAAAAAATAAATAGCAGCGGTAATTGTCGCAATCTCATCAGCTTCATCACGTCCTCGGTAGTTCTGTCCTGAGATTTGCGAATGAGCGTGAATCGCCGTAAACTACGAGAATAATAGTTGTTGCCACCACTTTCCGAAACGACAGCCGCTGAGCCTGAGCTTATAGAAATCATGGCAGAAGTTACAACTGAAATTCTCACCAGAGATTGCAACAAGAAAACACTAGGGGATCCTTTACGTCTTGAGCTGCGATGACCTATATAAAAATAAAATCGATGAACCCATAGAACAAAACTCACGCATGCATGAAAGAGATGGAGAGAAAAGAGAGCAAACAGAAGAAGAGATAAGAGAAAGAGCGAGAAATAATGGGAGGGAGAAGAAAGAGGTTGAGACTTGTCTAGGGCTATTCCTCACATTTAGGAAATTAATTATCAAAATCAGCTATCTTTTTTATGTTTTAAAACCTATGTTATTTTTATCATTAAGAACTTAAATTTAAAAAAAAAAAAGGTGCACTTTTTGATTTTTTTTTAATTTTCCACTTTATTTTACCCTATTGATTACATTGAGTGTTTTAAGGTTGATTCATTATAAATCTTGTTGTTTGTTGTTTTGTTTTCTTTTGCATTTTACATGTAATAATCTAACTTTGAGCGTTTACATCCAATTTTAGTGTAGAAAGTTATTCCCTATAAGAAAGTGCTATTAAATCGGCCAGTCCGACTCTCATGAACCAAAAGGGAAAAATTGCCCAACCTGACCTAGGATGAAAAATATTGATATCGGTGGAAATATTAATACTTTAATTTTATAGAAATTTTGAAGAAAATATCAATATTGATGAAAATTTCGACAAAAATTATAGAAATTACATAAATTTTATATTAAATACATCTCTAATACTTTAGGATACAATAAACATTAAAAGAAAGACAAATAAAAATAATTTACATAATAAACTTCATATATAATAGATTTGCCAATACCAAAAAGAAGTTTTATGAGACTCAAACATGATTAGGATACCATCTTAATTCAAATAATATTGGTACCATGACATATTATTTGAGTGTGCTGAATATATTTTGCCACGTGTAGGTTTCTTAATTGACTTCTTTTCAATGTATTTTCATAAATAAAAAATATGAATTGTCCCAATTGTTTGACTGAGATAGTGTCGATATGCTTAGATGAGGATAATTAAAAATTCTATAACCATCGTACTTTTCAAGGTCTTAATTATATGTATAATAAGCATAGAGAGCCTCATTGAAAAAGTTGATATAAGTATATCCTAAATTTATTGATTATAAACTCATTGAAATATTCATTAATTGAAAGTATAAAATACTAATGAATTATTTAAAGAAAAAATTATTAAATTTGTTAATTTTTGATATTACCGAAATTTGGTCAAAATTTTTATAACATTTACTGAAATTTTGTACAAAATATACTGTAGGTTTTTCGATATCGATATTTCAACTAATATTTATAAATATTTTTAATATTTTATCGAAATCAATATTACAGTGAAAAGATTTTTGAGTATTTCAAAATTTTTAAAATTTTCACCAAAATTTTCAAAATGTTGCTGAAATTTGCGTCCATGACCTGACCGAATGGAAATAAAATAAGGCCTAACTCAATCCATTAGCCCAACAAGCCCTATGCATATTATGTTACAGGTGGAAAATATATTTTTTAATTATAAATAACTTATGCCCCAAGTTTGGTCAAAACTATGGATCAACAACCCGTTGGCTCTTAATCCGACTCTAATGCGTGGGTCTGTGCGGCTCTAGTCTTTATATGAACCACGTCGAACGCTGCGATAAAGAGGCAGGCCACGGGTTATCTCGTGTGGCCTGACTCATTTTGACAGCTTCACCTTGGGATCAGCGAGTTTTTGTGGTGAACAGAAGGATTATTTTTCCCATTTTTTCACCAAAAAAAATGTATTTTTTTCTTTTCTTTTTCTCGTAATGAATATGATTAGTTGCTCATTTCTAAACGCCAAACACATAATTTTTTTAGGAAAAACATCAAACGCATATTAATGCAAATTTATTTAAAAAATTAATATACAATTACGAGGGAATATTTTTTAAAATTTAAAAAATAAGAAGATAAGAAATCTTATGAAAAATTCTAAACATTCAGAACTTTCTTAATATATTAAAAGTAAATATTTTATGCCTTTAAATTTCATCAGATATATCTTTCATGCGGTCATATACGAATCTGATATATATAATGTATCGCATAATCGTTTATTTTTCTCCATGATTTTGTAAGTTGTATAAATAGGTATTCAACAACGTGTGGCGTCTGGCCCTCCAACCCAGCGTTGAGAACAATTTTGTTTTATTCTTTTTCAGTTTCTTGAAGAGAAAAAATTAAAAAAAAAAAAAGGAAGAAGAATCTTTTCGTGTGTTTCAGTAAGCGTAACTGCAAAACTCCAAAAAGCCATTTTTATATTAAAATTTAAAATAAATTAAAAAAAAAACTGAAAAACGCCCTTCGCCTAGCATTCATAACGATCATTCGCTAAACAAACGGCGACGGAATAGAATGCCCGGCGAAAGCGTCTCATCCAGCCACTCGCTGGAGGCCACGTGTAAGATAACGTAATTTGTGAAGGAAGAGGAGGAAAGAACCATGTTCTTCGTTTTCTTTTTTAGTTGCGCTTTTGGCTTAACCGCTTTTCTCTCGGGACGCGTCGAAACTACGCGCTAGTCGCCCACTTTGACCCTCACCCACTTTCAACCGTCAAACTCCAACTTCTTCCCTTCCACTCTTCTTCGCCACCGGTGTTTGTTCTTTTTTTAAATAAAAACAAATAAATATTTCGGCCCTGCCAACGATATGGGGCCCACCAAGTCTCTCGGTCCCACCACTCCTTATCCCCGAACTTAACGCCGTTTACGATCTCGCCTCTCCACCACCCACGTTACGGTCTTCAGGCCGCCACCGTCAACGTTTTCTCCCATGGAACATTCCAATCAATTTTCTAAATTCCCAAATTTTTTTTAATTCCTTTTTCACACTCGGGATAATACTAACCAAAAAGAGACCAATGGAGGCCTGCCCTTTTTCCAGGTAGGATTCCAGGACCTCCAGGCTCCATCCGACGTGGCAGGAACTAAAAGGGAAACCCGAGGGCCACAAGTTTCGTGCGTTAAATTTTTTTTGACGGGTCGTGCGTTAAATTTTTGAAAAAGAAAAAAGAAAAATTAAAAAGAAAATAAATAAATAATAGAATAAAACAAAACGATAAGGAGGGGTGGGGGGAAGCGTGCAACATGCTCATCGGGATAACTGCTCGAATGCAAAGTACGTCTGTATCCTGATTGGAATCGAAAAGACGAATGTGACCCTCGTGGGTCCTAGTTGCCGAACCCACCCTTTTTTTTTTTAATTATTAAGATCTGAGGCGGATCTTTGCCATCTCACAACAAGCAAAGCACATACATATTTCTTTTTTAATATTAGATGAGCCCACGTGACAATTACTACAAACTGCTTCTAAACTTTTTTCTACGTTGTGTACGGTAACTTCCGTTGCCCTCACAACTTCCGTTGTTCTTTAACCTGTCCTTTTGTTTCAATACCGACGAAGTCTTTTACCGCCCTTTTTTTTTGGTTTTTAAATTTTATTGTTGTTTAATTCTGTATTTACTACGTGTTTACATCTTATAAATAGTTAATAATATTTAATCTATATAAAGCCCCGCTCGCCTTCAACAAAAATATTTGGAACATAATTTTTCATTGAACGGACGAGTTTTTTACTTTACAAGACGTTTCAAAATGTAGTTAAAATTAAAGCTTTCAAATTAAAATTTATAATATATAATTTTAATAATTGTTGCATTTAAGAGTTTTATATTATAGTAATTAAAAATTTTAGTTGTAATTTTTTTTAAAAAAAATTTAGTTATAATTAATTTCATGCAATGCCCAGTTATGGGTTTAACTAATTTGTGTTTCGTTGTTTTTTCTTATAATTCTTTTTTGCTTTTTTTTTTTTTGGTGTGAAATGAGAAGGATTAAAGGTGAAAACAGTTGTGTTAATAGGTTCGAGTTTGGTGAGTGGTTAAACTAAGAGCAAAATTTGAGAGCATTATTATTGTGATACTATTTTAAAATTCATTTTTCTGAAAATAATTAGTTCTGAAAATTTTTCTTGATGACCAAACTACACCGAATATTTTTACGCGCGAGTCACAAACAAAAAAAATTTTCCCATCTCCCTCAAAAGAAAAAAAAAATAAAAGCCTCATCTATGGAAAATAAAATAAAAGAAAAAGAAAATAAATGGACTGTCCTTCATACAAAAAAAAAAAAAAAAAAAACATACGACGAAAAAATATAAAGAAGAAAAATTTTAAAAATTTCTCTCTTCGTGATCGAACGCTCTTCTCGATCCAGCGGATCGCAAGTAGTCAAGATTGTCCACGTGTCAAGATCTAAAGGAAACTAAAAAATATTGGTGGGTCACCCAAATGAGAGGAACAGGTCTTTAGGTCCGAATGCATTTACCCATAGGTCCGGTCACAGGGAGTCAATGGTATTAGCGCTGGGGGTTTAAGCAAAAGGTTGGGTGGTTTTCAGAGGGTTTTGGTGATCAGAGAGAGAGAGATTGAGATTGAGTTTTTGAGAGAGAGAAGATCAGAGAAAATGGGTTTCGTTTGAACCAAAAACATATCTTGTTTCCGGGAAAAGAAAATCATGGGATAGGAAAATCCGAGGGAAAGTTGTGCTGTCATGATGGAAGGAAAATTCCTTATTCTCTGAATTTGTCCGATATTTCACCACGATCATACATTCTCCTGAAAATTGACAGAATTCCCGTTTTTCACTGTAAAGATTTAAGCTTTGTACGAAAATCGTTGCGGAAAGGTGAGCATGTCGTATTTTCGTGGATTTTGCTCCGCGGATTCTCGAAAAGCTTGCGTTTTGTTGTGGGTTTTTGCCGTCGTGACAGTGGTTCCTCCCAAAAGTCTGTTTGTTTCCCGAGAAATCGTGGGTGGAGGGAAAGAAAAATGTGATTTTTGGACAAACTGTTACCATGTTTCCAAATTCTTCTTCCTTTTTTTTTGCTCTAAAATTCTAAAACAATAATTGGACGTCATTTATTCCGCCGATTTTCCCCCGTAATTTCCTTGTTCATTTGGCCGTACGGATTGATTCGTATTTGGTCCAAAACTTAGATTTTTGGTAGATTCGATCGGAGATTGCTCACCTAATAATCTCTTATTCTCGTTCAAATTTCAATTTGTTGTTGTTGTTGAAGGAGATGATCCCTTCCTGATTTCCCCTCTGGATTCACTTGAATTCTTCAGGATTCATCTTGATGAGGGTTTTAGATCTCTGAATTTTCCAGATTTTTGGATAAATCTCTTAAATCCATCCTTCTTCACTTTTACCCACTTTTTCCCCCACCTGATATCTGTAATTGTTACATAGATCTATTCTTGTGATGTCCTTGTAAATTAGGGTTTTTCTGTGGTTTAAGGATTTTTCTTCCTGTTACCGTTATTCCTGGCTGTAAATGGAAATGTTGATATTGGTGTACTTTTTCCTGCTTCATGATTTTAATTTTTTTTAATTTTTAATTTTCAATTTTTTGTGGAGACGTTAGGTTGCTTTATGTTTGTTGATTGAGGTCAGATCATGTGGATCTGATGGAGTTACGGAGTTGAGTTTTTGCTTCTTAGTTTAGCTATTAGGTTGGCCATTTCGGGTTTCTGGGGGTTGTACCTAGTAAATATGCTTTGCATGATAAGACTCCAAGGCCGGAAAATTAAAT
Source organism: Artocarpus hirsutus (assembly GCA_946598075.1). NCBI lineage: Eukaryota > Viridiplantae > Streptophyta > Magnoliopsida > Rosales > Moraceae > Artocarpus > Artocarpus hirsutus. The sequence goes on from CAMOHE010053891.1 coordinate 44,630, forward strand.
TGATTTTTTTTTTTTTTTTTTTTTGGTGTTGCTAATCATAAGACTCCAATGAAAGATTTACGAATCTTTTTCAGATTGAATTTGAAATAAAACTTAAATTCTTCGTAATCAAAACCAATGCCTTTTTGGATAAGGATGGTACATTATTATTTTATTTGTTTCAAAGTGTATGGCAAGCAATTAAGTCATACATTGATTGGTTTTATTTTTTATTTTTTCTTGGTTTTCTATGCTTAAGCAATGAAATTTATGTTGTTGTGTTTGTTGTAGTTTATTTTTGTTATTGTTATTGTTATTGTTATTTTTCTATATATAGAGTCATGAGACTAATGAATTCTGTTTTTCTGTTGTCAGGGTTTTTCTTTTTGGATTATATGATCATAACCGATTAGTGACGCCGTAGTTTTTTGAAAAGGTGTTACCAGGAATTCTGCTTCTTTGTGCTAGATGTAATGTTCGTACTTGATTTCGGATATGGTGTTACAGAATAGGTTAGACTATGGATTCAATGGCTATCAAGTACCCGTCATGCCTCGTGCTGCCAGATCAGCTAGGGTAACCACATTCTAGTATTCTAATTTCACCTAATATTCAAATTTCTTCTTCTTTTGGTCTTTGTTTATGAAATTAGTCATTCACGTTGTTGATTTTCTGTTATGTTTTTCAGAGGAGGGGTACGGTTAGCAAGAGAGTTGAAGAAAATAAAATGTGCGCGTTTGACTTATTGGCAACTTTAGCTGGCAAGTTATTGCAGGAGAAAGAGAGTTCTCCCATGTCGAATAATGCATCAAATGCGAAAGATCAGTGCCCAATTGTAAATCAGGACAGGAAGGATGAAAGTAAGGCATTGAATGTGGAACCTTGTGACCAAGGAAGTTGTGACAGGAAGTTGTTTGTTTCTGAGCCTGTATCACAGGCTTATGATGTAAATAACAGCTCTAAGGAGTCTTCGTTTCCTCAAAGCGATGACCATTCAGGATTTAATTCAATACTTACAACTTCTAATTGCTCTGAGAGGTTAGTAACTAAAAATATCGATGATGGAATTATTAAGAATGAAGTAGGTGGTTTTTGTAGCTTAGTACAAGAAGGCTTGTCCATGTACAGGGAGTCCAGTGGCTGTAAATTAGTCGGTGAAGCCAAGGCATTCGCTAAATATGAGTTGAATAATAATAGGGAAGTGCTAATTGGCACTGGGGCTGATATGTGTAGTTCAGAGCATCCAGTGGTCTCCCAGGGGAAACCTCCTGCGTTGCTCAGTTCAGGCAGTAGTGCCAAGGCACTTTTCTGTGGGGACGACCACATCCCCCGAAAATCACTTCCCTCGAGTAGGGATGATGTAAAAATAGTTGGTAGAGATGATGACGAAAAGTCTTCTGGGTGTACTCACCCAGGCATTAGGTCCAAGCACTGTAGACAAGCGCCACGAATTGGAGACAGAAGGATAAGGAAAATATTGGCTTCTAAATATTGGAAAGTTGGGCCCAAGTTTAAGTATGAGACACTTTCGAATCCTGGTGAGTGGTTTACTAATTCCTAATTATTGTAGATATGTCTGAGTTTCAGTAGTTCCTGGTGGTGAAAATGTTCGTTTTCCATTTCTTTTTCTAACTGTAAATACTTTGTTGATCTTTTCAGATGAGATTATCAAACCAATTTTCCGTAGTCGGAGAGACTGTTACAAGTGCCAACGATCTCAAATGACTGTTCCTTTCAAGAAGAGGAAACTATTTGATTGTAGCCCAGTTTGGACCTCTGATGGAGATATTGATGGTCAAAGGTTTTTTAACTCACCTGAGAAGGGCATTGGTGATGCCTCCGATTCCTGTGCAAAGTTTCAAGGAGGTCATTCTCCAAAATCCAAACCACATGCTCTTCTCGGCCGAATTTAATAGCTTACTAGTGTTTTGACACTTCTATTTGGTTTACTAAATGAAAATCAATATACAGGGACTGGAACATGCTCAGTAGCTGGTCAAAATACATCATTCCAATGCAGGGATTCTCACGGTATGAGAACCTTTTAGGGAATGATTATTACGAACTCTTTTGACTTGATTGGCCTTTTGACATTCAAAGAGGTTCTTATAAGAAGGTGCTTTTCCTTTTACTCAGTGAAGCTAAGGATCAAGTCTTTTAGGGTTCCAGAGCTTTTCATTGAGATTCCAGAGACTGCAACTGTTGGTTCATTGAAGGTATAATGGAAATTTACTGATTAATTCATTTAAAACAAAAATCGTTCTGCTACATTACTTATTATATTTGTAATTCCTTTGATTCTGCAATCTCCAATATTTGAGCTAGAAAAGCAGTCTGTGTCTATGGTACATACACATCGTTTATGTTTTTCTGATTATATATAATTGTTTTTCAGAGGACGGTTATGGAGGCGGTGACGGCAATACTTGGAGGGGGATTGCATATTGGTGTACTTCTTCGAGGAAAGAAAGTCAGAGATGACAACATAACTCTGCAGCAGACGGGAATTTCTCGCGACAATCAGCTTGATTCTCTGGGATTCACTTTGGAGCCTAATCCTTCACAAAGTTCGACGCCTTCATGCACTGGAGATTCTCCTCATTTTCTTTCGGGTGACGCACCACAGCCCCTTATAAGGTAATGCACGTATATATCAAGCTTTGCTTACGGCTGTCTAACTCAAGAGTTTATTGATTCTGTAGTCAATACCTGTCTTCTAGTATTTTCTGCTTCATAGAGATACTTCCAGACTTTGATCAGATAATCCAGTTTGATTATGAAACGTACATTATAATTGCTGTTTTACCAGGTATTCTCCCAATCCGTCCATGGTTGATCAGGGCACTTACAATGTTTCTTCCGAGCCTCATGCAGCCAATTTAGGGACCTTAGTTGAAAGTGATCATGATTCGGCACCTTTTCCAACTGACATGTCAGTTGACAAAAGTACGGCAGATTTGAAAGCATTGGTTCCTGCACCAGAAGTGAGTGTAGAGGCCCTAGCCATGGTTCCACCACCACAAGAATCCAAGCGATCTGAGCTTGCACAGCGTCGAATCCGTCGACCGTTTTCTGTTGGTGAAGTGGAAGGACTTGTTCAAGCAGTTGAGAAACTTGGAACCGGAAGGTATTCAAGTGAAAAATGTCTAGAAGTAATAGCTATTATTTGCTAAGCATTGAACTTGATGGAGTAGCTTAAAATGCGGCTTCTATTTCCTTTTTTGGGATATTGGAGGGCATAGTTTTCAATTGACTATTAATTTTGTTGCAATCATGAAACACAGTGGTCATATTGTAGGAAGTTTTCTTAATTGGTTTTGGTAATTTTCAGGTGGCGTGATGTTAAACTACGAGCGTTTGATAATGCAAAGCACAGGACTTACGTGGATCTGAAGGTGAGAAGTCTATTTTGCCTACTTTTTTTTTTCTTTTGTTTTGTCGTTTATTTTTTTTTTTAAATAATTGAAAACTATTTGCCAAATCTTAATTCTGATATGTGACTATTTCTTTTAACAATTTTGCTCTCGTCCCATTCATCATTTCCTCAGATTCTTCTTACCGCGGCTGGATTCCTGTAAAGTAGTATGGTGCATGTTACTTTAACTACAAACACTTGTATAAAACTCCAAGGTTGATTGTTTCTTACTTCTGTGTCTTAAATCTTAAAAATCTTAAGAACTATTAAACGCTCAAATAAGTCCACCTCTTGGGCTGGGGTCCCCTAGAGCGGTACGTACTTTGTTAATTTAATAAGTCCTGGGAAATGATTGCTTGTACAAGTGGCAAGTGATTAGATTAGGCTTAGTCTTGGCAGCTTTATCAGTCTTATTACTTTAATCTGCTTAAACAACACCTTCACAAGGAATCTAATGACTTCTTATTGTACACGGCTTCTCCTGTAGACCTTTTGCGCACCTGCTCTCAACTGACCAAAATGCCCTCATTTATGCCTTGGTGTTTTTTAAATAGTAACTTACTGGTAGGAATCTGTATTTGATTTTGACAAAGATATAATGGTTTAAAAACATGCACGTCCGGTGAAACTACCTACCCGAGAAGGATTTTTTTTTTTTTTGGATTTTGGGTTTGTGACTTGTTTTTTTTTTTTTGGTGGTTTTGCAGGACAAGTGGAAAACACTAGTGCACACGGCAAGAATATCCCCTCAGCAAAGGAGGGGAGAGCCTGTCCCTCAGGAGCTTTTGGACAGGGTCCTAACCGCCCACGCGTATTGGTCCCAACAGCAAGCCAAACAACAGCTCAAGCCACAGCCAGAGACGTGTCTTCTCTTCCAACAGAAGGAAACGAAAAATTGTATGCTGAAGAAGAAGGAAATGTAGGATTTCAGAGAAAGACGATGTCTAGATTGTCTAATTAATTTCAATGTGAATTTTTTTTTTTAATTTTTTTTTTAAATTCTGTATTTTTGTTAACGATGTAAAAAGTAATGACAAAAAAGAAGGAAGGGATAGAGAAGTGTCTTTGAAGAAACAAAATTGTGTAATATTTTGGTTGCTCTTTCTTCCGCGCCTTGGGACATCTTTTGGCGCATGTAAATGGTTGACAATTTGACTTGGAATAAGAAGCCTTTGCTAACGGAATTCATTAGCATTCTATTACTGGTCTCTCCCCTCTTTGGTCATAAAACCCCACGTTCATTTATTATCACATCTCCTTTTTTGGTATCTATACTTTGGGCAGATCAACTGGGTAGATGGAAGAAAGGGGACCAAATTTTGTTGTGGAACCAACTTTTGATGCCTAGCAAAATTAGATCAAATTAAAACTTTTGGTTAGTACATTAAAAAAACTCTCACATGATACTGTGTAAACCAAAAGTGAGTTACAGTGTAAACTCTTATATGTTATAATAGTCCAATTGATTCAAATCAAATCTCTCAAATATCCTTTAAATTTTGTAAAAAAAAACACTGCATATCGATTTTGATGAGAATAAAAAAAACCGCAGTCTCAAACGGGCCATTGATATGCTTAGAACCTAAAACTGAAATAGAAACAGCTTGATTTCAAGGCCAAACTTTGTCGGTAGACAAGAATAACAGATTTGGGATTGGGATTTAGCTTTGGCATGGTTTTATGGAAAGTTTTACCCAACTGCGTTCCGTGGGATTTCCACTCTAACAAACAGACAAACAGAGACAGATTTGGCCACCAAAAGTGTTGGTTTTACGTATGCTTTGTTTGGTTGGAGCTAGAAATGAGACTATTAGAGAGGCACGTGCCTGCATGTGCGTGCGTGTCAGAAGATCGGTTACTGTAAGTAACGTGGATCCATATGTATGTATATTCTATATTCTTTCCTATTTATCCCAGGAAATAATATAAATACTAAAATAGATTCGACCAATAATATTTAAATCATTTATTCTTTTGCACCTAGCCACCACCTATTCTCATGTATTCTACAAAATGCCAGACCCAATGAATCTGATATCGAAACCGTATCCTAAGACGGCTATTTAATTAATAGATCTCTTTATTCTAATATAATTTGCTTAGTTATATAAATGATTAGTAAGATTTAAGAGTATCTTCTTTTTTTTCATTTTTTTTCCTTTTCTTTTTCTTTTTCGTGCCACTCAAGTGGCTAGGCTCTGCTCCCTATTGTCTTTTGTTTTTTTTGTTTTTGTTAGTTTCTGTGTAATCTTCACAGAGCCATCAGTATCCTTGATAGAAAGAATCAAACGTCGAATGGTTCGAATGAATGCTACATCAGAGCCAAATTAACTTCACTCTCGTTGACTTGCCGTCGTAACAGTACTCTGAACGGAAGTGACTATGTGATCACGGTATTTTTTGTGGAGTCTTTTTAATGGTATTAAGGAGCGTTTTGCTTTGTTTTGTTTTTTTTAGAAGAGCGCTTCCTCAATTTTTAGTGGTTTGAAATATTACACTCTTTTCAAAATATTTTAATAATTACAAAAATAAATATCACTAAAATATGTAAATAATAAACTGTAACAACTGTTATAATTTCTATGTAATATTCTAAATACTAAATTTCAATTCAGCATAGCAATTTTATCATGTAGTGTAATTAAAAAAAAAAAAAAAGCGGGATATATCCATCGGGAAACTTTTTATTTTTTCCAACTTTCAAGCATCACAAGTAAAAATTATGAAGAATTTTTATTTTCTTTTTTTGCCAACTCCAGGTGAAGGCCTGTCTGATGGATTCTTGAGCACATAAAAGAAGCATATGCCTTTTAATGGCGTTTGAATACTTTTGTAAATGGATCAAGGTCTCTTCTAATTATGAGTCATTTCCATGTTTAGTGACAAATAATGTTCTTTTTGCGTCCATATCTTATCACTTTCCTACAACGCTGTATTTTAACCTTTTATTTTCATTTTGGATAAATTGGAAAAAAAAAATGAGATAAAAGAAAAACAAAAAATGTTAAAAACATGTGCAAGTATTTAAGGGTTTTTGTGGCTACTAATAGTTGAGACGTCTCTTTTCTAAATTTCTTTTCCCATAAAGGATTGGACCATCCCTATAGTAATGAAGGCCAGGATAATTATGAGAGGACCAAATTTATTTTATTTTTTTTTTAAGGGAAAAAGATGGGAATGTTGTTAGTAGTGGAGATTGGAGAAGCTTTTTCCTTTAAATTTATTAGTTTTTGAGATACTCAAAGGAGTTTACATTTTGTGGTCCAAATTTTTTCAAATTGTTAACTATCAAGCCAACCCCTTTAACGCTATAGTTATTAATAAAAATCCATGTATTGTTTTCATTCACAAACCCTTTCACCATATGAGTATCACTCAGGTATTTATAGTTCTATTGGCAGTCAAAGAATTCTCTAGTTATAGCCACTTATTCTAAGCAAATCTCCTTTCAGCTTTAACCATAAGCACGCGATAATATTCTTACTTCTTAGCATAAAATAACAGTAAAGGTTCTTCTCACTGGTCGCTCAATAAATATACTTGTATGTCATTTTTGCTCCCAACAGTCACTCCCTAATGTTTGAATTAAAAGGATGTTTGGCAGGTCGTGGTCTGAATTATTTTCTCAATTATAAACAGTATAAAGCTCTTATATGCTACAGTAACAATAAAAAAATCACTACAGTGTAAAGCTCTCATATGTTACAATAAAAACAGTTATAACTAACGATTCTGACTACCTTACCAAATACTATAAATACAAGATTGACCATTCTTTTGTTAAACCACCAAATAATATACCAGAATCCACGTGTGACACTAACATAATTAGTTTTGAAGGATACTTTAATAATACATAAAATAGATGAAAAACATAAATCCTGAAGGCAAAAAAAAAAGAGCCAATATGACGTATAACAAAATATTGGAATATTAAAAAAAACTTCAAATCCAAGAAAATAACAGAGCAACGAGCGTGGATGGGCGGCAGCGGCGACTTCAGGTGAGGTATGGGGGCTTAGTTTTATTGAGCATTTTATTCATTTTATAACACACACATGATCATGTGAACTTTTATCTAAAAATTAAACTGAGAAATGCTAACAATACTCTTTTTTTCACTCTCATTTACATTATCTTTAGTCAGAGTCTAACATATGAAATCTATTAACATAATAAATTGTTATTTAAACAGAAATTGAGATAAGGGATTCATGTATCAGACAGAAAATACAGTAAATAGTGTAAAAGAGAGTGCAAAAGAGAGTGTTACCTGCACTTCTATATAAACTATTGCTTAACAAAAGAGCTAAATCTGTAAGAATGTCAATGTAGTAAGAAGTCTAAAAGTAAGTGTTACGATGCAAAATATAAGAAAAATAGAAATTGTTAAAGAGTATAAAAAATGCGATTATTAAGAGGTAAAAATATTCTTTGCGGCATGTTTATAAGAGTATATTGAAGTTCAATTATTTTATATAATATTTTATTTTTTATTATTTGTGAAATAATTTTGTGTTTTGCTATATTTCAATGTAACGGTAAGATTGTTGTTTGAGAAAAATAAGAGAAATCGTAGATTTTTTAAAATTTTTAAAGTAAACAGTAGGTTTTGAAAATATTTGTATCAAATAATAGAGTTGTTATATAAATAATTTATTTATTGTGTAAATATGAATTATTGTACTGTAAAAAATAGATAAATAAATTATTTATACTATAAATTTACTATTTATTATAATTATTTTCAAAACTTGATTTTTACTCTAATTAGTTTTGAAAAATTGCTATTTATTTTACGTTGTTTTTTTTATATGTCTAACGTACCTTATTAAGAGAGGCAGCTTGTTGGACTTTTGAGGCTGTAGCTATCTGGGTGGCCTGTAAAAAGATGGTCTGGAAACTGAGCCGAGGCAGTTCACTTCGAGGATGATCCAGGTCAAGGCCTGTTTACCAGCCCATTATGTTCGTGACCAAAAAAGCACTGAAAAAGCCCAGACTTTTGAGGCTGAAACAAGTGTCTAACCATAACTTGGGTTGTTGTATGTTCCCTTGGTTGGTGGGGTTCAGGGGTGATTAGGGGTCAATATGAGAAATACCGCTTTTGTATTATTGTTTTGCAATTTTTTCCAAAGGAAGTTTAAAACATATAACTTTTAATGAATATAAAAATTATTTCTAAGTATTTTAGATTAGGTTTAAACAAATATATATTATCTAAAAGTATTTTGGCTTTATTAGTTAGGAGAAATGGTATTTGTTGGGATTTTTAGATTGGCATTATTTTGTCAACCACAAGGTTTGATTTTGATTTGATTATCGATAGATTTGCTGCAGGAAACCTTTTTGGAAAGATTTAGATTTGTTGAAATTTGCTCTTATTTTTGTTTCCTCCTTTTGGTAAGTCAAATTGTGCTTGTTTTGAAATCTTTGATTTTTACAGATTGATTTTTTATTAAAGAAGATTTCTCATGCTATTTGAAAAGAGTGGTTTTAACCACTATCTTAGTTATAAACAGTATAAAGCACTCATATGTTACAATAAAAAGAAAAAGTTGTTACAATATAAAACTCTCACCGACTACAGTAAAAATAGTTATAACCAATGGTTCCCACCACTATACCAAACACCCTGTTTGATTTATAGCAAGGAATGATTTTATGGGCCATTGATGTTCTTATAAAAATTGATTTGGTTAAAGTCAGCCTTTTTGTGCTTTTAGAAAGTTGAATTTAGATGAGTTGCTTGATTTACAAAAAGAGATTTTGTTCTGCTAAACAAAAGGTCTAGGTTCATGGAGTATTCAATGAGAATAATGTTGCATTGGATTGTCGATATCAAGAATCAGCCAGAGTTGACTTTGTACTAGATTTTACAGCTCTTTCGCCTTATTTGTTGTAACAAAATAAGCAAAAGAATGCTGACAGTGGACTACATTAAAGATTTCAACAGCTGGCTTTGTTGCCTATTTAAGTGAAGTCTCACAATGGTCGTTGTATGTCTTTTGAGCCTCAAAGAGAAAGGTTATTTTGTGAGCATTTGTTTTTTCCTTTTTTTTTCCTTTAGGAGAAGAGATTTAGGTTTTTGTGAGAAAACTTTGTGTCGGGATTTCGTTGAGGAGTCAGATCTACTGCCTTATTTTTCTATCCCTTTAGCTGTTCCTCTAATTAAATTTTGACACATAAGTGATTTTCTCAATTACTTTTAATACTTAGATCCTATTTATGTGTTTAGGTTGTTGAGTTTAAATGATGCATCAAAATCTAATTGGAAGGAACAACCACAAAAATAGGAAAATGAGATAGCAGATTTGGACTCTTTTGTTGAGCATGTTCATTTTTTTTTTTGGGGTAAAAAAGCATGTTTATCGGGTTGTTATAAATCATAGGCGTCGTATTTAGGGAGGAAGTCTCGGGGTGTTTAAGTCCATTCGAGTTGTAACTTTATTTACTAAGTGAACTGTTCATGTCTGTACGTGGCTTTACGGATATAGGTGGTTACCTAACCGCGATACCAAATTCTTGTGTTTTTTAACTATTTCAGGTTTCTTACATTCTTGTTACAACAATTTAGGGTTGTTAACCCATAAGCTTTACGGTCTCTTTTATTTTGCCCCCTAAAGTTTAAAAGTCATCACTTTACCCCTTTAACTTTTAAAACTTCTCACGTTGCCTCTTGAATTTTAAAAATTACCATTCTGCTTTTGAACTTTGAAAGCTCTTCATTTTGTCTCATATTTTTTTGATTTTCTATTCAAATAGACTGAATTAAGCCCGCATGATTTACGTTTACACTCTCATTTAACATTTTTAATTTGCTCTCACTTAAAAAGGATTTATGTGCACATTTCTTCTTGATATTATTCACCGATATTTCCTTGTCGTTAATGTCTTCTTTAGTGTTCAAATTTAGATATTGGTAAATAATATTGACTTATTAAATAAGTTACGCATTAAAAATAAAAGGAAATATGCAGGCAAACCTTTCTAAATGATAGTTAAGATTACAAAAAAAAGAGAGAGACTATATAAACGTGAAACAGAATTTAGGAGTGATAAAATTTCATTTTTGCCCTTATACGTAGTCCTTGTACGAATCACGTGGGCTTAATTTTGTCTATTTGAACTGAAAATCGAAAATTTTAGAGACAAGGTGAGAAGTTTTAAAAATTTAAGAGCAAAATAGTGATTTTTAAAATTCATGGGGTAAAATGAAAAATTTTGAAAGTTTAGAAAGTAAAGTGATGATTTTTAAAGTTCAATAGATAAAAAAAAGAAGATTTCAAAGTTTAAGAGTTATCAGCGTTAATAACCTAATAATTTATAACAAACTTGGTAAAAAAACTTAACCGGTCAAAGGGAGAAGAAAAAAGTAATAGAAAATAATAATAGTAGTAAAAAAAGTATACTATCAAATTTACTCGCTTATAAGGCGCGCACCAACTTCTTTTTCCCAATTATTCAGGAAAAAAAAAAAAAGAAAACTTTTTTACCAAACCATTTATCGGTGGTGCAACATTGAATGATGAAAATGTCTCTATTTTTCTTCTTTAGGTTGTGTAGCTCCAATTAAAGTTCTGGTCAATCAATTAAATTATAGGGCCACGAACTGATGGCAGTAAGAGTAGAAATAAACTCATCCTTCAAATAAAATGTTATTTTCGTTTTATTGGTAAGAAGACGAAAGAGAAGAGAGACAAAATGTGACCAAGACTTTTCATTTTATTTAGAAAATGACTAAATAAAAACATTCCTTTGTCAAAGACCTATTTCTTAGTAATCAGATTTTAAACAGCCAATCGAAATATTGTTTTTCATAATTTCATTATATTCTAACAAAATATTTTATCCATAACAAAAAAAAAAGGAAAAGAAAAAGAAAAAGCAGGAATAAGTGCCTGAAATGTTAAATAATTAATAAGTAGACAACCTTGGGCATAAAATGTGATCGTTGTGCAGTTTCTACCAAAATAATGACTGTGTTGTTCTCCAGGTAAAATAGGATTTTTTTTTTTAGGGAAAATTTCATTAAACTCAAGAAATAATTGCAATAGTGAAAATAAAAAGACACCGATAATACATGAAAATAGACCTTCTACGGAAACTGGATCTACCGATACCTTCTAATGAAACTTAATGGGAGAAACGTGCACTTGAGGTCGAGTAATGAGAAAGTACCTCAACACTCTTGCATTGAGCACATTTAATGCTATTTTCAATAAGACTCCTATAATCCATGGATGCTTCCAACTGACTTAAGGTTAAGATTCGTTAGCACCAGGGCCACCAATCACACTGTCAAGAGACACCTCTTACAGAATCAAACATCTCGAGAGTGGGGAAACCACCTCAGACTAAACAATGTAAAAAAGCAATATTTTTTTTAGGTCATTGCCAATTATATATATATATATATATATATGGGTTTTTTTACTATTCTTTCAGTGGGAAGTCCCTCCAACATAACATATGGAAGAAAAATGTAATATAACTATCATCAAAAGTAAAAGCAATGCCCGATTAATATAACAACAAGAAATTTAAAATCCGTTTGGTTTATAGATTTAAATAGAGAATTTGAATGAAAATTTAAATTTTTGTGAGAGAAAATACTGTAGCAAAATAATTGAAGTTGTGGTTAAAACCACGAACCAAACGCATTCTTAATCATCCAAAGACTATATTATTTATTTTTAACATTCATCAATGTTAAGTTGGTATAACACAAAAAAAAATTATTTATCTAAAATCGATGTTATGCAGTTTCAAAATTAATATTACGTTAAATAAGCATCATGTTTCTCTTTTTTAACTATCTATATGTTACATTTAAAGGATGAATGGATCATAAAAAAAAAAAAAACCTCTATATATATAATATATATATATTAATTTTCAACAGCATTGTTTGACTGGATAAAATGAACTTTAATCATTCTGCGCCACTCGTGGGGTCTCTTATCTCTTTACAAAAGGGTTCGATTATTGAATACTTTTCGCAGGGGGAAAACAAATTGATATTATTCCTCTCTTTTAAACTTCAAGCCGCCTCGTGCTATATTTGGAGCTAGAAGGATAAAACAAGAGACATATATCATGGACATAAGAAAACAATAAACAAGTCAAAACTTTGACAAAATGTAACATCGATTAAATTATTGAGGAGGGCATTATCAAAGACTTAGTGCCTTGCCAATTGTCATTGTAAGGTGTCTCAATACAAAATTTTTTATTTTTCTTAACTCCTTTGAACATAAGAAGAAAAAGCTGAAAAATCAAACATACGAACGAGGAAAAAGAAAGACAGCATTAGAAAAAATGACAAGGTCCCACAAATTTTAATTTCTTACTAATTAACAATGATCATGTTCAATGTATAGCCACTTCTTGAAGGTGTTGAGTTGTTGTCGAGGAGCATTATGTTGGAGATGGGCCATTTGTCGTAGCTTGCTTTTGTATAGTCAAAAGCAAATAAGTGTAGTGTGAAAGAGACAATGGAAATTTTCCAATAAAGAAAAAAATATAAAACAGATGGTGAGATTAGATATAGGACAGGTTTAAGAGTCGTCATGGTGTTCCATTATTGTATTTTCCATTTCTTGGCAGTCACGGTCAACAAATTTAAGAGATAAAGTTGTTTAGCTGTAGGGGTTGAATTGCAAAGCACGCAAGTACCGTTTTCCATTATCATTCGCTTTTAGGAAAAATTTATGGTGCCATGGTGTATTTTGATCCAATCAAGTTTTATTATTTTAATTGTTAAATTAATTTTTCGACTGTTATGATAGAAAACAGTATTACATTGCATTCTTTAAAATTTTTAGCGTAAATAATCACATATCAAATTATTATAAAATTAATTTGATATAATCAAAATATGTCTTATCATAAAAACTCGTGTCATGACTCCAAACAGTTTTACCTCGTTATTTTGTTATTTGTTATTTGTTATTTTATCTACCAACGACCATTAGTTTAGCATTATTACGGGGTAGGTTACGGTTTGGACCATTTCAGTAGTGGTTGTGAAATTCATAACTAAAGGCTCAAAAGAACAAAAAAACAATAATGCAAACAAGCCAGTTGTGCAGTGGCTGTTAGAATAAATAATGAGATATTGAAAGTCCAATTTTACTTTTTAATTTCCTTTTCTCGACCATTGATCTCAGATATCACTTATTTTGTTTTTTTGTGATCTTTTGCAACTTATGTACTTATTGTATCATTTGATTGACCGTCAAAACAACAAATCCTGAGCAAGATGCTACACAAATATTTGATTCCATCAAATAAGCTTGAATAAGCAATTAACCCAAAATCTACTATTTAGGTTTAAATTAGCCTAAAGTCAATTGTTGTGTAGAAGTAAAACACGTGAGTAAAGGAGGACTTAATTTGGTTAAACTAAAGAATAATACTTGTTCAGCAAGCATACGAAAGCTCAGAAACAGGTTTGGTAATCGGTAGCTGGTAGCTCTAAACAGAGGTTTTGAAATAGAGCAATACTATTTATTCATATGGCGCTGCAATCTCATTCTCTTACAAAAGGGGGGTCACATATGTAAGGGCCCTATGGATCCTACAAGTTGGGCCCAACCTTTGTAAGAAAATGAGGCTATAATCCCATAAGTTTAACTATCTTCAATGCAAATGTCCATGATAATGTTATATTTGAAATCAAAAAATATAAAAATAGCATATTTGATGTGTTATTTTATTTTGTATTTCAATGCATAATACTATTTGAAATGTCATATTTATCTTTTATCGTAATTGTTAAACCTTAAAACTTATAAAAGTAAATTTTTAATATTGAAATAATTAAAAAAACAAGAATGTTGTCGTTATTAAAGTAAAAAAGTCAACCTATCAGCGAATATAAATCAAATGTCAAATTTAATATATGTTAAATTTGGTGGCAAATTTGCTAAAATTTGGCATTAAAAATAACATTGCATTGGAAAGGGTTTTTTTGCACTCTAATACTAAATTTGCCATTGAAAAACCAATTTAGCATTGCATTAGATACAACAATTTTCTTTGAAATAACCTTTCGTTAATAATTAGAAGTTGAAACTTAAAATTGATTGTTAGGATAATTAGAGGAGACTAAAATTTGGTTAAAGTAAAACGCTAATGAGGTTTCTTGGGTTTCAAGTTCCAATTCACCACCCATAAGTACGAAATTGGAAACGAAATCCACTCAAGTCTTCTTTTTTAAGCTAACTACCAATGAAGGTATTTATCAGAAAAAGGAGAGAAAAAAAAGAGGAAAATTTGTTCCTAAAAAAAGAAAAAGAAAATTTGTGATACACATTTTTTGAATGGTAGATTTCAATTAAAATCACACTTTAAAATAGAACATTGGTGAAAGAAAAATAAATTTATATCCTTGTCGTATAGTTTTGTATGAAAGAAAACCTAAGAAATTTATTTATTTCTATCAATTCTACAAACCTAAAGTGCTTTTTTTTTAACATGAATATTATTTTGATGTGAACCACAAAAATTTTTCTTCCTTATATACAGAGAAACTTTTTTATTTCTCTAATATAGGCTAAAAGTAAAAGCTATTGGGTACCCAAAAAAAAAGTTGTGCTCTTCCACAAAAAAGTACTTCTTTTCTTTTTTGAAAGGGAAAATGAAAAATTTTGTGACATGTATCTTCTCTTGTTTTATTCTCGTTTTGTCACATACCAGAATCCAATATTTCTCCTTATCTTGCAACACGGACATATGTTTGGGATAGATCATAAGACATTTGTTTTGTCATTTTATATTGATATAATTAACACTAATTTTTAATATTAAAAGATTTAATTCTTAATTATGAATTTGATCATCTATTATGAAAACAAGAATTAAGCTCTTCAAAAGAAACTATCTGCCAACAAATTAAACAACAAAAACAAAAATTATTTGCACCTTGCCCTACTTAATATGAGAAACTTGTAACTGAATCACAGACCTTAACTGAGATTTTTTAAATACTATTTTTTAAGGGTTTTTTATGATGGGAATTGTTCATACTCACAATCTATAAAAAGTATTATTTTAGCTGTTGGATAAAATTTTCAATGGTTTATATATGATTTGGAGCGATTTTGTGTGGCGCTTAGGCACTCAAAAATGCGACTGTTAAAAAAATAATTTTAACAGTTAAAACTATATTTCTTGTTACGAAAATAATGCGATGAAAACAAAGAACAAAAAAACACACAAAAAATATACGTGGAAACCCAAGACGGGAAAAACCATAAGTAGAGAAGAAGAAAATCACTAAATTTGTAACAATTAAAAAATCACTAAACTTGTAAAGATTACAATAGAGGTGTTAGGGAGGCTTAAAATTCACTAATGATAAAACCTTAATGCAATACATCATATATATATATATATAGGTATAGACAAAACCTTATGAACCCAAAAGAATAAACCAAACGGCTAAAAAACACAACGGTCCGTACAGCGGGGGAGGAGCCCTCGCACTCCTAGCAAAATCAATGGTAGGCTACAGGATCGAGCCTATCGGCCCGCTCCTTTCGTTACCACCATAAATTTTATAAAAAATCTCACTTTTATTTTTATCACAATTATTATACTATAAATTTTTTAGGTCAAATTAAACTAAATTCGAGTCACCAAACTCTACCATTTCTAAATACAAATCATCCGGTTAAAGTTTCTAATTTCTTGAGACACTTGAGACAAAGGGGAGGTTAGTTTTCCGTTGAAAAAATGTAAATTATTTAAAAACTTTCACACGTGCCACTTGCCATCTTGCAGTTCCAGGAAAAAAAAATATTATTATTAAAAAAACAAAGAACGAGAAGGACACGTGTCTACCCAGGAGGAGATATTTTGAAAAAAGGATTAAAGAAAATTTGTACTTGGAACTCCAGTACCACCCCTTTTCTCGGACTCTGCAGAACCCTCTGCTACAGTTGGAACTCAAATTTCGAGCCTTAACCGGAACAATGGCAGAATCACTGCTTTGATTGGAAGCTTCTTCTTCGCCTTCTCGCCACTCTTCAGAATCAGCTCACACCGTACTGGTACGGCTTCTCTGTTCGTTTCTTTTCAGTTAAAAACGTTTTTTTTTTTTTTTTTTGGGTTCCTAGGGTTCTGATAGGGCCATTGTAGATCTTTCAATTGGCGATTGTTATGGATGAAAATGCTTGTCAAGTTTCGAATTTGGGTATCGATCCTAATTTAGGCCCATATTTGAACACTGTAAACGGTGTGACGAGACTTGGTGATTCTTACATGGACCACACTGGCTGTGCCTCGAGCTTGAGCTCCGCCGAGGGAGATTCTCCTTCTGATGATAGTGATTTTTCTGACACCGTTCTTAAGTACATAAACCAAATGCTTATGGAGGAGGATATGGAGGCAAAGCCCTGTATGTTCCATGACCCTCTGGCTCTTCAAGCCGCTGAGAAATCGCTTTATGAAGCTCTCGGCGAGAAATACCCGCCTTCCCCGAATCAACACCCTTTTTGTTATTCTCATCAAAGTTCCGAGAGCCCGGATGATTCCACTGGAAATATCAGTTCTAGTTCTTGTGCCCGTACTGGCATTTCTACAAATTCGTTCTCGACTTCTGTCGATCCAGTGGAATACAAGCCCTCTACATTGTGGAACCCCGATCCTGCTAGTTTTGTTTTCCAGTCCACTTTGAAGTCCGGTTCAGAATCGTCATCGAACTTGCTGTACAATTCTATAAGCGAGCTCTTGGTTCCAAACTCGTTGGGTGAGAATGAATTGATGTTGCAGTTCAAGAGAGGTATGGAGGAGGGTAGTAAGTTTCTTCCGAAAGGCAATCAGCTTGTTATTAATCTGGATACCTACAACTTGTCTCCAGAGTCGAACGAAAAAAAGGTTTCAGATGTATTTGTCAAAGTGGAGAAGGATGAG
Organism: Artocarpus hirsutus; assembly: GCA_946598075.1. Lineage (NCBI taxonomy): Eukaryota > Viridiplantae > Streptophyta > Magnoliopsida > Rosales > Moraceae > Artocarpus > Artocarpus hirsutus. The sequence continues at coordinate 61,941 of CAMOHE010053891.1, forward strand.
AGAAATGATTCTCCTGGCGAGTCGAGAGGGAGGAAGAATCATAAAAGGGTGGACACGGATTTGGAAGATGGTAGGAGTAACAAACAGTTGGCTGTTTACACGGAGGATACTGAGATATCGGAGTTGTTTGATAAGGTTTTGCTTTGTGGCGGGGGGAAAGAGGAAGCTCCTGGTTGTACAGTTAATGAAAGCTATCAGGGTAATGAGATTAACAAGTCTGCTCAACAGGGTGGGCGATCCAATGAAAATAGCAGCGGTAAGGCTCGTTCCAAAATACAGGACAATAACAGGGAAATGGTGGACTTGAGAACTGTTCTGATCTCATGTGCACAAGCAGTGTCTGCTAATGATGTTAGAACTGCTAATGAACTATTAAAACAGATTAGGCGGCACTCATCCCCGTTGGGTGATGGGCCTCAGAGATTGGCTCATTGCTTTGCGAACGGGCTTGAAGCACGATTGGCTGGCACTGGAAGCGAGATTTATGCGGCTCTAGCCTCTAAAAGAACATCTGCTGCTGACACATTGAAAGCTTATCAAGCTTATATTTCTGCCTGCCCATTCAAGAAGATTGCAATTATCTTTGCAAACCATATGATTCAAAAAGTGGCTGAGAAAGCAGAAACACTTCATATTGTGGACTTTGGTATCCTGTACGGCTTCCAATGGCCTGCTTTCATTCATTGCCTCTCAAGAAGATCTGGAGGGCCACCCAAGCTACGTATTACAGGAATTGACCTTCCCCAGCATGGATTTCGGCCGGCAGAAAGAGTCCAGGAGACAGGACATCGCTTGGCAAGGTATTGTGAGCGCTTTGGAGTTCCGTTTGAGTACAATGCTATAGCAAAAACCTGGGAAAGTATCCAAATTGAGGACTTCAGGATTGACAGAAATGAGGTGCTTGCTGTGAATTGTCTTCTTCGGTTTAAGAACCTGCTGGATGAGACAGTTGTAGTAAACAGTCCAAGGGATGCTGTTCTAAAGTTAATCAGCAAGATAAAACCTGACATTTTTGTTCATGCTATTGTTAATGGATCCTACAATGCACCATTCTTTGTCACACGTTTCCGGGAGGCACTATTTAATTTCTCCTCATGGTTCGATGTGGCTGATGCTACTTTAACTGGTGAGGATCCAATGAGATCGATGTTTGAGAAGGAGTTTCTTGGCCGAGAGGTTATAAATGTTGTTGCCTGTGAGGGCTCAGAAAGAGTTGAGAGGCCTGAAACATACAAGCAGTGGCAAGTCCGGAGTATACGGGCTGGATTCAGGCAGCTTCCTTTGGACTCGGAGCTCATGAAGAAATTAAAGGCTAAGGTGAAGCATGGGTACCTCAACGATTTTATGGTTGATGAAGATGGCAACTGGATGCTTCAAGGTTGGAAGGGCAGAATCCTCCATGCGTCCTCCTGTTGGGTACCTGCATAGGACATAGAACTACCATTTCTCTGGCCACTTAATCTTACAATATTCGTTGATGTGTAATCTGAATTCTTGTTTATATTAACGGAGATTTGCCATGCCCTGGTGACTTAAATATTGATCGATGTGTAACATGAATCCTCTTATAAATATATATCAATCGGAATTTGCCAATATTGGTCGATGTGTAATATGCATCCTCCTGTATGCTTATGTTAATAGGGTTTTGCCATTTCTCGTTTCTGTTCTTTGTAGATGGGCAAAATCGAGAGCTTGTAAGGACTAGTATTATTATTTTTTTTTTTGGGATAACTTGCAAGGACTAGTTTAGGAGCTGCTCTTTCTTCTCCATTCCTGGTTCCGTGATTGATGCGTTTGCCTTTTTCTTATTCTCTGTACATGTGCATATTATTAGCGAATTATAAAGACGATATTCTTGTTTGACCGTCAAGCCAGGCCCTTAAAAGTTCTTGTATAGCTGTTATGGTGGGGCATTTTGTTCTTTTTATTTTTTTTATTTCGTGTTTTGTATTCCAATTAGTAATCGATGTTTAATGACGGCGTTAGTAATGTATAGCTACAGCATCTTTCTGAAAAAGGGAATCAAATCAAATCAAATCAAATCAAATCAAAGATGACTTTTTTATAATAGTTCTGTTTGTCGTATGTTACTTTCCTTTTACCCCAAGACGTTTCATACCTTAGATGCTTTCACATGTAGCAAAGTATGATGGTGGAAAAGGCATCAATATATTGCACCATATTTTTCTGACTGGTATGACAATTTGTTTTAATTATATAGTTTTAATTGTTATTATATAAATTTTTATATGTTATAATATAAAATAAAAGTATGTTTTAATGTAATATTATATAGTTTTAATTGTTATAGTGTAAAACTTACATGTTATAATATAAAATAAAAGTATGTTACAGTGTAAAATTTTTACATGCTACAATGTAAAATAAAAGTATGTTATAATATAAAATTATCAGATGTTATAGTAAATTTATTCTAATTTTTTGTTCTAATTGTATTGTCAAACGCACTCTTTTTTGTTATCAACAAATATAACGGCTTTAAACAAAGACTCTACTTTTTGGAAGTGGATTTTCTTCTAGGGGAGAGTGGAATGGTTTTGCTTAAATTTAAGTGGCAAAAGAAGCAACTATCTTTATCCAAAGAAAAAAAAAATAAAAGAAGCAACTATCAAGAACATCTGAAGATAAGAGAAGTTGCTTTCATCACGTTATAGTTTGTGATATGTGCATGTACTTGCTGAGCAAAATGATTATTCGATGTGTACACAAACATTTAATTCAAATTGAACTTTGACCAATTCCAAGTAAAACAAAATAAAATTCTTAAATGGTCTGGACACTTCTGGTGTGAAATTCTATGGGTTGTTATTATCTGCTTCTAACTTTCAATTCTTGGATAGCTTTTTCTCACCGCGCTAATATAATAATAATAATAATAATAATAATAAAATTAAAAAAAGGACCAGCTATTTTACAATTTTGAGTGTAAAATTTCCACCACAACGCTGTAACAGCCAATACCCAAAAATATTCTAAACAAGAGACTATATTCAGGGCCGGATTGTTTCGAATATTATTTAAACTCAATAAAATTAAATTTGGATTGAAGTATCAAGAATCATTCAGATACGTGTTTGTTTTCTCTAAAATTTGAATCATTTAAGTATCAAGAATTCAAGTTTTTAAAATTTTCTTCCCCCTAAACTTTTGATACTTGAATATCTCTGCTACAATAACTAAAAATTTTTTCTCTTATATTTGAGAAAAAAAATCATAACTTTTTCATTTGATATCCAATTAAGATGATTTTTTTATTGTGTTCCTAGTGAAGAGAGGAATAAATTAATATCCATATTGTATATTTTTTAAGATTATTAACATAAAGATTTTATTAAATTTGTTAATAAATCAAAAACTATTTTCATTATCTCTCCAACATAAATTTCAATTTTATTTTATACTTATATTAAAACTTAAATGTACATCCAAACACCAATTTGGATAATAATTCAAATTATTAATTTAAATCTTAATTCAAATCACATTAACTCAAATTAAATTATTAATTTGAATACATTTATCAAACGGATCTGCAAATCAAATCATTAATGTTTAAAATGTTGAAACTGGGAAAAAGTAAAAAGAAGAAGGAAACGAGAAAATACTAGGCTTGCTCATCAAGTATTCATGTGCGTAGGATAATAAGAGAGGGGCTTGGCTGACAAGTAAAGAAATCCGAAGAACAAGGCTGGCCCTTGTCAGCTAGCCTGACCAGTCAAAGCACAAAAACAACATGAAAATGTACTCCTGACTAGTAAGACACCAGGTGCATTTTGTCAAATCTCTCCGCGTAATCAGCTCTTGCCACTCGTGCGCCCTATGGGGCCCACCCAAACTTTTTAACCATGTTGTGGGCCCCAAAAGACTCACCAATCGTGGATAATAGTTGTACACCATGGCACCAAAAAAATCTCTAGAAATTCCATGCACAAGTTATGTCACTTATAGAGGATGGACGAACGATGGTAATTTTTTTTTTAACGGCCTAAAAATTTTCATGCGCAATTTCGTCTATTATCGCTTTACAGTCATTACCTTGTGCAGTAAATTTTTTCAATGCCCATCTTTAGCCCATTGATGATGGGACGCATGGTGGAAAAGTTCTCTTGGGTTTAGCTTCACATTAGTGTGGGCCAATTGTGATGATGACGCAGAAGAGCCGACCAATAATAAGAGAGTGAATGAATAGCTACACTTTGCAGAGAGCAGAAAACCTATAAATTTGTCCACCTTCAATACGTGACAGACACAAAGTCAACTTCATCTTAGACCGCCACCTTTCCTTCCAAGAAGGTTCGCTTCCTCAAACTTGCTGCTGATATATACATATAGTCTATATATGTACACACATGGCGGAGATAGCTTTTCCAAATTAGAACCCTGCGTCTTTTTTAGGGCCTCTCTTTGAACCCAAACCATTTCCAGAGCCTTCTCTGTTTCGCTTCTATGCTGCAACAATTTTGGACTTAATTTCTTCCCTTTTTTTCCTGGGAAAAAACCATGGATTTCTGAGGTTCTTCAATTCCAGTTTCCTTGTCCTATCAACTTTTTTTTAGTTTTAGATTTTTAGCTCTACTATGATGATCTTTTACCTTATCTGTTAGATTCTTTGATTCTAAATATCTATTTGTGGTATGAAACTGGTTCAAAGCTTTTTCCCAGATATAGGTTTCTGATTCTAAAATAGCCATCTTTTTTTTTTAGGGTTTTGACTTTCTTCTCTCTGTTTTAAGCTCATATAGATGATTATGGATCCAAGTTTCTCCAATTTCCCAGATTTCACAAACGACATCAACACCCTTATATCCAATTCAAATCAGTACCCAATTCAGCCTTCCTCAGATCGTGGTTTCACCATGGACAATCACCTTTTCCTTCCACCTGATCGGGAACCACCCCGAAACTTGATCATTTCCGAGGAAGGAGAATCTCCTGTTCCATCTTCCACCGTAAGCCCAGATGGTGCCTCGGAGGACAGTGAGTTCTCGGAGACAGTTCTCAAGTACATAAGCCAGATGCTTATGGAAGAGAACATGGAAGAGCAGCCCAGCATGTTCTATGACCCACTGGATCTCCAAACCACTGAAAAATCTTTCTATGATGCTCTTGGTGAGAGATATCCTTATTTACCCAATCAGAAAGATTCAGATCCAAGAGTTGAGACCCCTGATAGTAATTTCTCAGGAAATTCCAGTGACTATGGTGGAAGTAGTACTAGTACTAGTACTAGTACTAGTCCTAGTACTAGTACAACTACCAGTAATAGTGCTGATAGTCCTCATTTGCTTAGTGATTTAGGGGGTTATAAACCCTCTTCGTTGCAGCCTTCTCTGAATTTGGGTTCTGGTTCGCAGTTCTCCGAGCCTATTTCTGTAAACGAGCTTCTGGCTCAGAACATATTTAGGGACAGCGATTCGATCTTGCAGTTTCAGAAAGGGTTAGAGGAGGCCAGTAAGTTCCTTCCCAAAGGTAATCAGCTCATTATTGATCTGGAGGGCAGCGAATTTACTTCCGAGTTGAAGGGAGGAGAGCTTTTGAAGTTGGCGGTTGTAAAGGTTGAGAGGGATAGCTCGCCGAGTGGATCGAGGGGAAGGAAGAATCATGAGCGCGAAGATGTCGATTCAGAAGGGGAGAGGAGTAACAAGCAGTCTGCGGTTTACACAGACGAGAGCGAATTTTCGGAAATGTTTGATAGAGTGTTGCTTTTTCCTGATCACTGGTGCAAGCGCGTCGATGGTGAATCTGGGAAGAATGAAGGAAGCAAGGCCTTGCAGCCGGATGAACAGCCTCAGGGTGCTAGCGCTAACGGTGGAAAAGCCCGTGGCAAGAAGAAGGGCAAGAAGAAGGAAACCGTGGATTTGAGGACTCTCCTGATTCTATGTGCACAAGCTGTGTCAGGTAATGATAGAAGGACTTCCGGCGAGCTTCTAAATCAGATTAGGCAGCATTCTTCTCCCCTTGGCGACGGGTCTCAAAGGGTGGCGCATTGCTTTGCTAACGCCCTCGAGGCACGTTTGGCGGGCACTGGAACTGGCACGCGGATGTATTATAGTACCCTACTTTCCAAGACCAGTGCTTACGATATTCTGAAAGCATACCAACTTATTCTAAAATGCTCCCCTTTTAAGAAAATGGCCATATTCTTTGCAAACAAGACGATTTACAAGGTGGCTGAGAATGCAAAAAGCCTTCACATTGTCGATTTTGGGATCTCGTATGGCTTTCAGTGGCCAATCCTCATCAAACGTCTTGCAAGCAGAGCCGGTGGGCCTCCTAAGCTGCGTATTACTGGGATAGAGTTTCCCCAAAAGGGATTCCGCCCAGCGGAAAGAATTGAAGAGACGGGGCGTCGCTTGGCAAGGTATTGTGAACGCTTCGGAGTCCCTTTTGAATATAATGCCATAGCATCACCAAATTGGGAAACTATCCAAATTGAGGACATCAGGATTGATGACGATGAGGTGGTCGCGGTGAACGATCTGATGCGGTTCAAGAACCTCCTTGATGAAACAGTTGAAGTGAATTGTCCGAGGAATGCTGTTCTAAATCTTATCAGGAAGATGAATCCAACCATTTTTGTCCAGTCCATTGTTAATGGATCCTACAACGCACCCTTTTTCGCCACACGTTTCCGCGAGGCTCTTTTCCACTTTTCTGCTTTGTTTGACGTGCTAGACACCAACGTAGCCCGCGACAACGAAGAGAGGTTGATGTTCGAAAGAGAATTCTACGGGCGGGAAGCTATGAATGTGATAGCATGCGAGGGACTGGACCGAGTCGAGAGGCCTGAAACATACAAGCAGTGGCAGGTTCGGAATATGAGGGCCGGTTTCCGATCACTCCCCTTGAATCATGAGTTTATGGGCGTATTCAGAGACAAGCTGAAGGCATGGTACCACAAGGATTTTGTAATTGATGAAGACAACAATTGGATGCTGCAGGGATGGAAAGGGAGGATTGTCTATGCCTCCTCATGTTGGGTTCCGGCATAGGGATTGTTCTGAGTTCACTTGTTCAGACTTATTAGCTGAATATTCAATAAAACTAGCTAATAATGAGGTAGTATTTTAAATTTTGGTTTTTATGTACTGTGTCCCTCAGATTTCTAGCAATGTATAATAGTATTTATGTGCCATGTGAGGTCAGGTTTCATGTTTTGCTGTTATATTGTTACAGTAAAAGGTTCTAGTTGTTTATGGATACAATATGTCGCACTATCTGGCATGAAATTACTCCAATGAGGAGGGAAAACAAACTGGAAATCATTCATTGATGTGATGAGGAACAGACGATTAGTCGCGGTAACAATGGAGATTTGCTTGTTTTTGGATATTCGCAATCGGTTTTCATTTTCCTCTCAGGGTTTTCTTTTTTGCCATCAGTGTGGATGATAAGAGGGGATTGGCCATTCTCCCTGTTTAATTCATGCTTTCATGTTCTGATACTATGTGTTTTATCAATAATTCAATCGTGTTACTTCCCTTTTCTTTATGCATTTGTGAAAGTACAAGGTAAATCTGAAAAAAATTTATACAAGTGCCTAACATTTTGACCAGGACTTTCATAGTAAATCAAGAACCTTCGCAGAATTTCATAGAAAATCTGCAAGAACATTTATACAACTGTCTAAAATTGGGAGCGGAAGTTGTGAGCATTTTACTCTTTTTGGTTACAAGAGAGTTTGTGGAGAAACTGGCATTTCCATCCTATTAAACAACCGTTTGGAATCTCTCTCACTTTGATTAAGTTTGGTGGTTTTCTGCACTTATTTTAGAAAATAACAGAAAGTAATATTTAAGAGAAGGAACAAAGATAAATTAGAAACTAATGGTCCAAGGATGCATGAAGATGTATTGATAATCACACTATATTCATTGCTCGTTGCTGTATTGAAAACGCGTTTGGGAACCCAATTTGAACCATTACAAATTGATAATCATTTTATATTCATTGTTTTATTTATAGAGTGTTTGGGAACTCGGTTCGGACTATTAATTTGAACTAAAAATACTGTAACTTAAATTTTGTGAAATAAATATTTTAATAAAATTGATTTAAACCATAAATTACAATTCGAACCGTGGCTCCCAAACACCATGAACTTTGTTTTGATACAAAACACAGCTTCCTTGGTAAAAGCTGCCTTGTTTGCCTTCAAGATTCATATAATTGTGTATAACAATGAGACTGTCAATGTACACTAATTTGCCCGCTTGGCCCACTTGTTTATTTGCAAAAACCGATGAAGACAAAGATCGTTAAATTTTATAGACAAGGCCCTTGGAGTTGGGGTGCTAATTGTCTTCTGAGTCACAGAAACATGGTTGTTTCCCACCCCTTTTTTTTTTTGTATTCTTTAGAATATAATATTGGACCATCGAGTTGGATTGAAAATTTAATTGACTTTTAGGACCCCCGTGGTTCATCTTTTTTGCTTTTTCGTATTATTTTTTCTGTTGTATATGTTGCAGGGGGCTGCCTCAGTTTGCAAATATAGATAAACAGACTTTGATGACTATTAGTCTATCAAGAAAAGTTCCCCTTTTTTTGCCCTTTAATTTATTAATTCTTTTTTCTGTAGACTTTTGTCCTATACTATGATACATAAAATCAAGTCAAAAGGACCAAAAAAAAAAAAAAAGCAAGAAGATGTTGAAAATTTAATGAAACAAAACAAGCTTAGCATTATAACATTAAACTACAGTATACTGCAATTATATACCTTCATGACATGTGAGAGGTGTAAATTGTAATTATCTCAGCAACTATCTTATTCTATCCCCTTATAATATGCATATATATATATATGTATATATATATATATATCTTTTATATTTTAAGGCATGTTTATTTTATATCAAATGGAAAAAATAAAAAGTGATTTTATTTTTTTTAATAAGCTGTTTACTTATACAATCAATAATGAAAGTTTTGTAGGCCTCATAAAATACAGGAAGTGAGAATAGAAAATGTCAATCTTTACATTTTTTTTTGAGTATTGACTCCTAATAAAAGAAAATCAAAAGAAACGAATACCAATTTTGCTAGAAATCATTTTCAAAAAAAAAAAAAAAACTAGAAATCCATGCTCAAATTTTGTAATTCAATAGTTATTTAGATATAAAAGAATAATTTAGTGATTACACTAATAAAATTACTATTTTTAAATTACTGTAAACACTAGAAAAGAAGTAAAATTGTTTTCTTTTGTACTAAGAAACAAATAAGTAAACATAAAAAATAGAATAAATAGATAAGTAAACAGAAAAAAAATAATGATGCTCATTCTTATTACTTTATTTTCTTTTCTATTCTTGTAATCTTTTCCATTGCATCCTTTCAAAATTTTGTAAACTCACAATGAGTAGGTAGGAGACTGGAGGTGCCGAGCAAAATTCAAAGAAACAATCATGGTTCTAAACCGAGAAAGATTGTGGTGGAACTGGACCGGAGTTCTGATGGTGGTGAAACAATGTTCGGAATTATCATTTCAGGACAAACCGGTGACTATTGGAAGCCTAAACTTATTGTAAATTTCGTTTGGTTGTGAAAAATTCAAGAAGAAGGTTCTCAAATCTAGAGACCGGAGGAGGTGCCTGGAATATTGGTTTTTTGAAAATAATGGTGAAAGTAACAGGCCAAAAGAATTAACGCTCGCCGCCTCATCCACTTTGGTTGCTGCTATTCCGCACCTTTTTTTTTTTTTTTTTTTTTTTTTTTTTTTTGTTGAGCTAAATTGTCAAAATGTAAGACGTGATTACACAATATGAGAAGAAAAGAGTATTTTACATTGATTCATCTTAAAATGATTCCGGAATCATACTCATTTAGTGGGAGATAAAAGAGGAGATAATGGATATAGAGAGTGATTTTAAATACGTCCAAGAACCTCAATTTTAATATCTCACACTGCCAAAGGATTAGAGGGGGAAATTTATAGCAAATAAAATAAGAAAAAAGTCATCTCCTTTTTTCTTTGTTAGGGAGGCCTATGGTGGAGAATAAAATACTTTTATTCTTCACCGATGAAGAATGATCTAATGGTAAGATACAACTTTTATATCTAAAGCTATGGTAAAAGAAAGAGGATGTATCAAATTAAAATAGGACCTATCACATTTGTTCATACCTAATTATAACATTTCTTTTAAAAAATAAAATAAAATAAAATAAAAAACATATGTGGAAAAAAAAAGACCCCTTATCCTTCCTCCTCCTTTCAGCAGTTCCACCATATCCACTGTTTCTTCCTCTTCTCTTTTTCCAGTTTCATCATATCCATTTGTCCAAAAATGAGACATGGCTTTACATACATCCAAAAATGAGAACAATTAAAGCGTTTAGAGGAGTCGTTCAAATTATTAATTTTAATTTGCAATATTTTAGCATGTGAAAATTTTACATTGCAATTTACTTTTATTTTACCATATAACATGTGAGAGTTTTGTGTTATTTGCAATGTAAACTTTGGATAGTTTGTACCACTCTTCCAAAAGATGTATGTATATGTACACCTCCGTACATACATTGACATATAGACACGTATATTATGTTTGTATATGTATATCTCCGTACATACATTGATATATAGACACGTATATAGGTCCTTATACACATGTTTTGGACCCTTATTTTACAAAGGAGTATGACCAAATGTGGACAAACAATTTCCTCATAATATATCGTTTGGTAATAAAGACAAACAAATTAAACTTTGAGAAAATTATAACAGTTGTGTTTATTTATGTCGCATTTAAAAAAATTTATGTCACATTATCGTAAATGTTAAGTTATATATAAATAAATATGTATGAAATTTATAAAACGTAAACGAAATGTAGCATTTATGAAGACTCACCCACTTACCAAAACCAAAAAAAATAATAATAAAGGCCAACCTACTGAAGCCACGTGTAGGAAACTGATCCGCAAGTACCAAAACCTTCTAGATACAAGTCGGCGATGGAAAATATGGAAATTATACATAACACTCAAGAAGCTTTTCATGGGGCAGCTGGAACTTTGTTCCTTCGCTTTCGACTTCTGGCATCACCTATATTATGTTATGATTTGAGGGTCAAAAATAATCTGCTATTTTTGTCACGAGTATTTACATAAGTTAATTAGTTGACTTTAATGTAGATCGATCGAGACCACACGTGCGTTTGTAGCTCTTCAATTTTGATATATAGGACAATGGATTGTGTTTGTGATTCAACTCGTTCTTCCTACCTTTTATCTCTCTCTATGCCGTAATCTGATTTTGTTTTCATGACCTACAAAATTAAAAGGAATTAAAGCAATAAAAGAAAGAAAAAACAAAGAAAAACAAAGAGATTTAACGTCATTCACAGATTGATAAAGAAAAAAAAAATATAAGACTTTTAAGGTGTTCGATACATTAATTTAACAACAGTATAAAGTTTTCATATACTATAACGTAAAACATAAAATAGCTATAATATAACGTTCTTACATTATAACGTAAAGCACAACGTTCTTAGAGTGTTACTAAACACCCTATTCATATAAATACACACAAGTACATAACCGGATACGTTATCTTCTAAATAGCAAAACACATTATTAGTTAAGGCAATTTTTCATTAAAACAATTTAAAAAACAAGTTTAATAATTCAGTTTGTAATTTGAATCGGTTCAAAAGATGGAATTTTATGGTCATATGATTTATCATTCGTACGTAACAAAAACCAGTTGCATGAGATTTTTTTTTCTTTTTTTTTTTTTCTGCGAATGCATACTAAAATTTGCATGTCTCTGCTTTTTCGTTGACAATCATGCACCAAAAAAAATAGTCAAGCTGACCTGTCATTAATTAGGAAAATTCATATATACGCAAAAAAAAAAAAGGTGGAAGTTGTAGGAAAAAAAAAAAAGAGGATTGATGACACATGTATAGATGTATAATGGTACGTCACTTTGATTTTTCAAAACGCTACTATATTATATTATTAAATTGGCATTTTGAATATCTTATAATCAAATCTCTAGTTGATTAATTAAGAAATTTAACATATTCAAGTAGCACAAAACGCAAGAAACCTACGTGAATCTCATGGATTGTATAACGTTCGCATTTATCCGTAATATTAACAAAGACAACTGTCAAGAGAACCATTTTTTTTTTAATGATTATATTTGTTTTAACCCAATTACTTTCTGAGTCTGCATTGCAGCATTGGTTTTATTGCAATTTTTTTAGCTGGCCGCTTATTTCCTGATCTCCTACATTTTATGAAATTATTATTTATTTTTTTGGGATATAAATTTTGTATCTTCTACAATATGTGGAATCTCAACTTTCTCTCTTCTATTTAAAAAAAAAAAAAAATGGGTTAATTTTACTTTTGGTCCCTAAATTGAGTAACTTGTACTATTTTGACCCTTGAACTTTAAACCGTAACAAATGACACCCCTTGTAGACGGCGAATCTACAATCAAGATGCAAAAATTCTAGATTAACTTGTTGAAAACTTGGACCCTTAAATCACCATTAAATAGACCTGTTCACTTAAATATATGCACGAAATTAAGACCAAGCAAACGAAACTTATGCAGAAATAAAAGAACACACAAGGTTTATAGTGGTTCACTCTGTTAATGAAGAGCTACATCTACTGTAATTCATTATTGAATTTTCTTAGTGCATATTACAAGAGAGAGAGAGAGAGAGAATAAACGAGAAAGTAAATGGGCAAGGTTTTTGTACTTTTTCTTCGTGTCCCTCCACAAAACTACCTTCCCCCTATGTATAGGGTATAAGATGAAATCGTGGTCGCCAACCGTCAAGCGGAGTGAAGTAATGCCTTGCGAGTAGCTCTAATAGTGGGACACATGTCAACTGATGATCAACTGCAGAAATCACGCCTTCCTCAAGCTTCGGTCCAGGAACTTGCGTGGTTTAACCATCAAAACGTGCTATTAATCGTCAAATCGATACAATCGATCTGAACGAACAATGGCCTGAAAGAGAGGGCCGTTCTTGGACGAAAAGATTCGAAATAAGCAATCGATTCAAACGAACCCGAAGGATAGTTGACCCGATTAAGCTGATCTCGTTCGATTCATTTGATAACCGTAATTGGGCCGTTAGAGCCCGTGTGCAATTTGGGCCGATCCGAATTGTACCCCAACACCCCTCAACTATTAAACTTGTCTCATTGTGGCTCTTTCATTAACAAAACCATTAAATATTAATAAACTTGAGCCAATAGTTTCACTTTTGTCCCCTAAACTCTGCAACTTGTCTGATTTTGACACTTAAACCTTAAACTGTAACAAATCAGGAATTATAAAATTTGTCTTATTTTAGCCATTTAATTACTAAATCCGTTAAAACTATTAACAAATTAAGCCAACATATGTACCTGATCAATTAATTATAAATTGAAGGTCGAGATTAAATCTTTTATAATTGATTCCACGCATTTCATACCTACAAATAGGGATTTCACAAATAAATGTACATTTTGTTGACTTAAAATTAATGTGAATTTTGAGGTTGTTTATTTTTAGTCCAATTAAATGAAGTATTTTGTATTATGTCATTTACTTAATTTTCAAATTCAAAATTTAGTCATAAAAATGACAAGCATGTTATATTGTACTATCTAAATGTTGTTTTTGTTAGGCACTCATATATCCAGTAATTTTTTCCCTTTCTTGGTTATTTTTTTTAATTTAATTCATCTTAAACATACGATGGAGAAAATTTGATAAAGCAAATAAAGTAAAACTTTTATCAACAAAATTATATATATATAAAAAAGAAAAAATAGTAAAACTTACATAATGAGGAAACAAAATTTAGATATTTTGACTTCAAAATATATGTTGAAAACATATATAGAGTCTAAAGATCAAAATGGTTATTTGTTTCAATCGGTTAATATTCGATAGATTTAATTATGGTCAAAATGAGATAAGTTTCATAGTTTAAGGGTGTAATTTATTACAGTTAAAAGTTTAGAAATCAAAATAGGATAAGTTGCATAGTTAGGGGTCAAAAGCAAAATTATTGGCTCAATTCTGTTAATATATATTTGATGGTTTTGTTAACGGGAGGGTCAAAATGAGACAAGTGGAATAATTTAGGGCTGTGGTTTGCTAAATTTTAAAGTTCAAGAGCCAAAATAGGCCAAACATAGTTTAGGGGCCAAAATTAACCCAAAAAAGGTTCAACTTTCTCTTATTCCATTGTGTGGAACTATACTTGTAACTGGCTCTCTTTTATCCCTTGCTTCAAATAACTTAATTATACTTATTTCGTTCTATACAGTAGGAATTGTTTTTTCCCCTTATCTATAAGAATTGTTGTTTTAGAAGTTAGATTTAATTTTTGACAACTTGACAAACTATTTTCAATCATAAATCAAACTATTTAAAAATTAATCTAACAATTAAAATAACAATTTCTACGGAGTGTATTGCTTCCTAATTTCTCGTTTTTTCCTCCTGATCTAAGACCACCTCTTATGCTTCAACTCAACAGTTTTGAATAATAACTTTAATAAGGAATTGGCTGTTTTTTTAATAAACATGCATAATTAACATGCAGATCAATCATAGGATCTTCGAAACACAGTAACATCTTGACTCATAAATATGGATGAAGATGAAAAAAAGTTTGACTTAAGTTTGGATTCTTGGCCGTTTGTTATTTTTTTATTTTGTTTTTTTGAAAAAAGTTAAAAATGAGAATATTTGAGAAAATGTGCTGGGACTATTTTTGAAATTGTATTTAGTTGTATACGATGGTATGTTTTTTAACACAAATAATTTTTTAATAAAAAATTATTAACATAAATAAAAACTAAATTTAATTTTTAAAAAACTAATTATTAATATATTAATAACTTTTTAATGCATCTTAACCAAACCTATAGAAAGATTGCTTCTTCCTTTGCTCCAACGTCCGACAAGGCCAGGTTGCCGACGACGGCTAGCCCAACAGATCCAGACCGCCCCCCCGACCCCCTGCGACAAAAACCAGCCCTACCCCGACCAGCCCAGCCCCAAACCTGACAAACCTAGACACCCTAAATAGCCCAGCCTCACTCCAACAATAAGCTTACCTTCCCGTCAAGATCTACACGAAGATTCCAGTTGCAAGCCCCGCCCATTGTGAGCTTCCCGTACAAGATTCCCATCATGCTGGTGCTGGGTGGTCGCTGAGGTCGACGACCCACCTTTTTGGGCAGTCATTTTACTTTCTTAAATATCGTTCTTAAACAGTAATCTTACTTACTTAGTAAGAAAATTACTGAATTAAATTTTTTTTCTTTAAACATACTTAAAAACTGTTGCAACTACTGTCGCCATTTAAGTTGAAACCTCGCTCAACACTTGCCTTTAAAACCATTTCAAATCTTTTCTTAAAACTTAATAAGAAACTTTACTAAAACATAACTTAAAACTTAACTTTATAATTATATGAAATAGTTCATAAATTGTATCTTAAATCTTTGAAAACATTTCTTAATACTTTGACTTTATCAAAACTTTGACTTTTCTTTTTACACTTTGAAAACATTGTATCAAATAGTGGGAAAACGTATTCTTTGCATAGCACAAACTTACTGTGGTGATATCCGTACTAAAATTTTTGCATTTGTCCTCCGCAGCACTTAGCTCTTCTAATGAGTCCTACTAGTTGCCCATAAAACTACATATAGTATGAAGAAACTTTTTATGAGTTTACGCTCAGTAAGGTCGAACGTAATCTCACAAATTATTGAAATATGCTTTAAAAACTTTTCTCTTGAAACATTTTTCATAAACATTTTTCATAAACGTTTTCATAAAGCATTTCTGTAACGTTTTTTTATAAATGCTTTTCATAAAACATTTAACATAAAGCAATCCTCAGATTGCTTTTCATAAACGTCATTTATGTTTTCATAAACACTTAATATAAAACATTCCGCAGAATGTTTTCCATAGCATACAAATGTTTCATAATAAGGAAAACAAGAAAAATTAAAATGCATGTTTTCATTTATGCTCAATTATTAACTTTTGATTATGAGTGTCTTATTAACATTATTTTCTTATTTTAACTTTTTATATTTGTTTTTTAACTTTCCTTATCTTACTTTAACTTTCTATCCTTGTTCCTTAACTTTTCTTATCATACTTGAGTGTTCGTACTAACATCATCGATTATGAGATTATAAACATGATGCTTCGCTTGTAAAAAGACTTGAGACCATCGATCTCCGAGGTCATGTACCACACATTAAGGAGGTCAAACTTTAACTTTACTTTCGATACCTCACATCAAGGAGGCTGGTACGACGCTATCTTTTATCATATGTGCTTTACCTTCTTTTTAACGTTAATGAGCATAACAAATGCTAACACATCATATACAAATACCTTTGTAAATCATATCTTATACTCTAAAACCTATTGCATAACAAATGCAACATAAAAAGCAAACACATTTTGTAAATCATAACTTTTATTTTGAAACTTATTGCATAACAAATGTAACTTATTGCATAACAAGTGCATCATGAAACTTATAACTTAAACAATAAAACATTATGCATCATCAAAATGCAAAACATACTTTAAATACTTTGAAAAGCATAACTTGAACTTTTAAAAACATTATGCATATCAATATGCAAATAGATTTTAAACATACAGTTGCAAATTCATTACGAATCTTGCTTTAAATCTTTAAAATTTTTTGCATAATAAATGCAAACATACTTTAAAAGAAACTTGCATAATAATTGCAAACTCATTTATAAACGTATACATAAATATTTAAAAATCATTTACTTCATGCTATAGGTGAGGTTTGAAACTTACCTGAGTTACACTCTAGCATTCTCTATTCCGTTCCTTTTCCTTCCATTAGTCAGCCTTTGTGTCTTGATCATGCGACACCAGACTTATTAGTTAACTTTCTTTATTATCAATCCACTTGATTGATAACTTAACTTAAACCTTAAACATTCATTTCTTTTTACTTAACTTGGTCTATTATCGGTTTACCCATTTTCTTCACTTAATTTTGTAACCCACCGAGTTACCTTTCCCTTTGCTTAATTATATAACCACTAGGTTACCATTCTTTCTTCTTAGCTAGGCAACCCATCGGGTTATTTCCTTCTTTACTTGACTTTGTAGTCTATCGGGTTACCTTTGTTCTTAAGCGTCCCTTAGTTAAACTTCCAGTCTCACTGGCGGTTTCATTACCGAACATATTATGGAACATTTTTTCAACTAAGAACGGTTTATTAAATCAGAATTTTCAACTCCATTCTAGCCGTTTCCTAAATAATGACGATTTTACCCTTGGCAGGTTTTTCATCAATTTTCGTAACTTATTACACTCGTTGCTTAACTTTACCATTTCATTACTTACATAATATGAAAAAATTCCCAGTAAGAAACGTTTTCTGACATTGGGCGTTTCGGGTTCGTTTTGGTCATTTTTTATAAAATGATCGTTTTGCCCTTAATCTCTTTTTCTTTTATTCTTTCTTTGCCTAAACTTTAATTTTTTAAAAACTTAGCATCTATGATACTTACTGCCTACAACAGTGTAGAAAACCAACGTTCCCTAGTGAAAACCTAGTTTTCACATAATTTTATGGTTTTGGCTCGACATACAAAAATATTTACATTTTTGCCCCTAGAACAAAAAATAATCTTTTAAAACCATTAGTCCCTATTTTTCAAGAGGATCAAATTTTTTTAAAGTACCTTACCCAAATTCCTCTTGTAAAAGGACATTTTTGCCCCTTAACGATTTTTTCCCAACTTTAACAAATTTTGTAAAATTCTTAACTCCTAAACCAAGCAAAATTTTAAGAAACTGTCTACATTGTCCTAATAGTTTCAACGAATTCTACAACTTTTGTGCTGCAACTTTTTTGAAAGTCCAACGTTTAAAGGGACTTTTTGGCTGATTTTTAAATCTGTCGAGAATAACTTTTCTTTGCAATTTAGTCTCTTTTGAAATTTCACTAAAACCTTTACTTTCTTCTTTCTATCATCATCACCATCAACATATAACATACAATAACCATGCCATAATGTCCATATTACATGCCATGGCTTAGACATTTCATCAAACACTTTGAATGCATAAAAAAACATAAACTTTTCAAGTATAAAGTTTAGAATTTACCTAAACTTTGTCAATCTTTTTGATCCTCTACTTGTGCAATTAAACTTGCTTAGATTCCTTTGTCATAATCCATGACTTTTCCATAACTTTGAATAAAAATCACTAAAACCCTTAGAAAAAGTTTAAAAATTTACCTCTAAAGTTGCAAAACTTTACACTAAAACATTAGGGCTTGCCTTAAGCTTGATTTGGAGGTTTGCATCCATCAAACTTTGATAGAAAAATTGCCCAAGTGTTGTTGGGTCCATGGGGGAAAAAATAAAAAATTTTCTTTTCCTTATTTTTTTCATTCTTCCTTCCTTCCTTCCTTTACACGTTCTTCTCTCTCTTCTTTTCTTTTTTTTTTTTTCCTTCCACGTTGGAGACCAAATGGTCTCTTATATGATACATTGATTCACTTTTTTTTTCTTTTCTTTTCTTCTTTTTTTTTTATAAAAAGGTGATGAGTCACTTGGTAATTAATTAGGTTACTTTGGGAGGCCTAATGTGATTGGGCTACATTTCATGGTGTGGTGGTCCAATCAAAATCCATTGAGTGTCCACTAAACTTTTTAAGCAATCTAAGTTTATACTGATAGTATTTTTCCTATACTACCGGTATTCTTTTTCATACAGTTCATGAGGTCCTATATCCTCTTATACTCATTTTCATCTATCACATAATAAAATTCTAATATTATCTAACTTTGTTCAGTCCAAATTTATACTGACAGTATGTTTCTTATACTGTCATACATTCTCTATATGTTACAACATTTCTAATTCATCTATATTCTTCAAATAGTATTATTCCTATACTGTTTTAACTTAAATAGTCTAATTTCTATACTACATGACCTTAAACAGTCTAATTCTTACACTGTGTTACTTTTATAGTGTAATTTTTATACTGCATAACTTTATCAGTATATTTTCTTACACTGTTATTCTAATACTGTATAATTTTTTACATTATTATATAATATTTTTCTCCTTAAACTGTATTTTTGTCTTAATATAATCTTTAACTTATTACATTTTTAATATATTCAAATGCTCGGGTGTTACATGTAGACGACCAATAGGGTGGAGAAGGAAGAAGAGTTGGGGGTGGGGGTGGGGGTGAGGGTGGGGGTGGGTGCTGGGTTTTGGGTTCTGGTTTTGTCTAAGAAAAAAGAAGAAGA
Source organism: Artocarpus hirsutus (assembly GCA_946598075.1). NCBI lineage: Eukaryota > Viridiplantae > Streptophyta > Magnoliopsida > Rosales > Moraceae > Artocarpus > Artocarpus hirsutus. The sequence goes on from CAMOHE010053891.1 coordinate 81,298, forward strand.
AAAAAAAAAGAAAATGATTATAATTTGTCTTCATTTTTCATATAAATATGGAGAGTTTTGAAAAATGTTTTTGTTTTTGTTTTTAGTAAAAAACTTAACCAAACTTGTTTTCAAATTGGTTTTTATTTTTGGTACTTTTAAAAATAGCAAAAACATTTTGAAAAATAGAACTAAATGGGCCAAACATTCTCTCTCTTGTTGGAATCCTGACGGCTGCCTAGTCTTCAACTGTACAACACCGCTTTGTTATTTACACTTAAATATTGGCAACTAGATTTTGCGCTGCTCATTAAATATTATTAGATTCCCTATCTATTCTTTTTTTTTTTTTTTGACTATGCCATTATTGTTTAAGCAATGGACTTAAAATTGGACATTTCGATTCCTTAAGTAGGCCATCGTCATCGGTGTCTGGAGTTATTTCTTTAAAAAAAAATAGAAATTGCATCTGATTTAGCATCTTTTAAAACGATTAGACCGAAATTTCCCGTTTGATACGATTTTGATGTCTACCAATATGCATGTATTTGTTTAATTGAGTTCCATAATCAAATAGAATTTCAAGTGGAGGGATAACCTTTTATTTTTTTTTGAAAAAAAAAATGTAAAGTTGTGAACGCTTGATGGTTGGAAGTCAACGGCTGACTTTGACTCTTTAGCACCTAAAGGTTATTTGAAGGGGTGAGTTTGGGATTTTTTTTTTTTCTAAAAGAACTCTCTAAAAACACAAATGATGCAATCGAGTATATGGTAATAACTTACAAAACCATTTTGTATTAATTTAAATTAATGTAATTTTTAAGTTTTTTTTTTTGAAAAGTTGGATTTTGTAGCTTTTAGATTGTGCTTTTATTATTAAAAAATACAACAATTTCATACTAAACCAAACCAAATTAAATTTAATTTGGGCAAAATACTTCAAGCTAATTCGTTATGCAAATTTGAATTATAATTCAAGCCTATATGTTATAGTGTTTTTATTACAAATAAAATTATATGTTAAAATTTTCTATCTAAATCCATAATTCTTTTGGTGGGGAAACATATATTTTACCCAGTATGATTAACTTCAATAGTCAAGGATAATGACATCTAGAAGAAGAATATTTAAATGTTTTACATATCAAAACCACGAACTCTAAGGAAATTTTTCACAGCATTGTTTTAATTATATCTTTTTAATTGTTATAACGTAAAACTTACACATATTAAAATGTAAAATAAAAATAACCTATACTATAAAATTTTTATGTATTATAATAAATTTATTTTAACTTTTAGTTTCACTGTATTATGTATTACCAAATGCTTGCTCAGTCACGCTGCTCGCATGGATCACTGTATTTTTTAGTCGGCAAATAATTACTTTACTTGGTTCTCAAAGTACAAAGCCGCAAATTATTCCCTACACGACGAAGCCATTAAGATTGTAAAAACAAAGAAAGCTACAAAGCAATTAAAATAAGTTGCCGACACGTCGGACCCACGTTCGCGCAACCAAGTATGTCCAAAAGATAAAATTAAAATTGGCTAGTGGAGCAAAGCATTAGAATTTTCATTGTTCATCATATTGCTAAACTTTTGATGTTAGCAATATAACCCCAACTAGCAAAAATTGTTGCAATTTTACATTTTACTAATAGTCATTCATTAATGAATTGAAAAAAAAAAAAAAAAAAAGCAACGACGGCCTTTCGCGTGGACAGAAAAACACACCTTCGACTAAATAATCTCTAAATTTCAATTCAAATCTAACATAAATCACTCATTTCTTCAAGTCAAACTCTCAAATCCAATTTAAAAAGTTTGGGAAAGTAAAGATAATTAGTAGACAATCCTTGGTTTTGATTGGCCATTGATTTTTTTTTTTTCATGTAACAGAGCAAAAATAAAATTAAATAATCTAAAATATCCTCAATAGTTAGGTTTTACTCTCCTCTTTTTTTTTTTTTTTTACCTCAACTTTACTTTTACTATCTCTTAATTTTCTTTTTTAGCGCCACCATTATAGTGACCTCACTTCCCCACCGACTTTGTTTTTAGCAAAATTGCATATAGTACAGATACAAAATGAACAAGTTACCATTGAAAATATTAGAAATCAGAGAAATAAGTACAACAAAACCTTCAACTGAATCAAAATGAAAATTGGACCAAAAAAACGGTCGAGGCACGTAAGAATCACGCTGTCCTTCAAATAGAGTTGCCTCTTCTAGTTGTGTACAAGGATTCGACAGACGTCTGTTTTTCAAGATACAACAACAAAACGGTGATGGACTTAGTGCAATCGAGCACCACCCCCAGCGAACTTGAAATCGCGTCTTCCTCTGTCACCAAAACTCCTCTACTACACTACTGGCTAGAACTCAAAAAATAAAAATAACGCCTTGTGTTTTTTTTCGTGTGTTTACAAACTTGTGAAGACTCCCTTATATAGGCAAGTCATGGGGGGTGTTACAAACCAAAATTAATGAGATTTAATTTTAGGTTTTATGAGCATAAGCCAAAGGTTAAAACCATTTCAATTCTGATGGTTACAAACACGTTTATGCACTAATTCATGGTGCCATTTTTTGTGTGTGTTTACAAACTTGTGAAGACTCCCCTATATAGGCAAGTCATGGGGGGTGTTACAAGCCAAAATTAATGAGATTTAATTTCAAGTTTTACAAGCATAAGCCAAAGGTTAAAACCATTTCAATTCTAATGGTTACAAACACGTTTATTCACTAATTCATGGTGCCATTAAACCTTCACTAACTGAGGAATATCAAAAGCCAAATTTTGCAAAACGTCGTGGGTACATGTATTGGGCAAGTCATGGGGGATGTTACAAGCCTAAGTTAATGAGATTTAATTTCAGGTTTTATAAGCATAAGCCAAAGTTAATGAGATTTAATTTTAGGTTTTATAAGCATAAGCCAAACCTTAAAACCATTTCAATTTTGATGGTTACAAACCCAAAAAAGAAGTTTATGCACTATTTCATGGTGCCATTAAACCTCCACTAATTGAAGAATATCAAAAGCCAAATTTTGCAAAACGTCGTGGGTACACACATTGGGCCTTTAACCCCCAAGGACGTGATTTGCACCCCTTATGTGTGAGAGAATATCTTAGGTACAACATCTTATTCAAGCACAAAGTACAACCACTTATAAACCATATCATGCTTTAATGTCTAACCAATATGAGATTTCACATTTTAGGCTTTTTTTCAATAAAAGTTAAATGTCAATGGGCACATTTTGAGCATCAATTTTTTTTCATCCAATTACGATTTTGAGCATATAAATATATAATTTCGATCATTTTATGAAAAAAAAAACACAAATCCGCCAAGGCCTGTTACTTTCACAAAGTGGATGCCACTCAAAGCTATGCCTCAAAATGGCTTCTCAAAATGGTTGAGAAACCAATTTTTCCAACAGTTGTCTCCTCTCTAGCTGGAGTAACATTGTATCACGTCGTACTCATGATCACATATAAGATTGAATTAGTCCCTCTCTCGCATATGGCTGTCACTCCCTTTTCTCTCTCATATCCTTCTACAACTTTGCCACAATCCTTGTGCTCCACCCATCGCCGCAAGTCCCTAGCTCGTTGTTGGTTTGCGGGGGAGAATGAGATCTCCACACACTACGCAGCAGAGATTGATCTCCTCAAGTATGTGTGATGGAAAGTGAAGGTCAATCTCTTCCAACCTTAATCGATATGTGGATTGAGATCTCCTTTAGCGTGATGATCTTTGTCCTCGTCAAGCGAACACTTCTTGCGGTGGACTCACACATGGACAAGAGTGAGCAGCCACCCTCCTCCACAGCCCCTAAATTTTTTTCTTTTAATTTTTTATATGAGATTTTATAAAACATGCCCCCCTCCTCCAAATTGTATCTCGCCCTCAATCAAATTATATTTCCTCCTTTCTTATTAATTCAATCACATCTTTATTTCTTTGACTAATCTTTCTAACCTCATCCCTACAACATTGTTGCCAGATTCACATAATTTTCTATTTCACTTTATCCTATTTGTGTTTAACTTTGTGATGTATTTTAGTTTTTTTAAAAAAATTTTTCTATGATTTTGATTAAATTTTTTATATTTTTTTGAGTACTTCATTGAGAAAATCCCACAAACTTAATGATATAATGGGCACTCAAAAACAAAATATAGTATTACGACATGATGTGGCATGTAAATATTTTTTTTCTCCAAAAATGTTTAGAAACACCATCGATTCGGTGTTAAGCATCTTTACTAATAAAAGGTGTGCGAAACACATATTTATTAGCCTTATAACAATGCTCTTTTTTCTCATGGCAATCCAAATCCTGGACTTTTGTTATTTCGTTAAAGAGCTAAAAGTGTCAAAATTAAAATTTCAGATAACAAACTCCCAAGACTTGAAACTTTTGGGGTAAAAGTGTAAAAATAAAAAAATTTAAAAAAATCCCACAACAATGCCTCATCTCTTGTTCATTGGAGCACAAATCTGTTCCTTCTGTCCCCACCACCTGTGGTCACACAGCTCATCTCTTGTTCATTGGAGCACAAATCTGTTCCTTCTGTCCCGCGTCCTATGGTCACTGCTGCGTGAAAGCGGTTGCCATTATCCCTTGTCAATGACTAATAGGAGATATAGGTAAGGTTCCTGGGTCCTACTTTCATAAAAAATAAAACTTCCCAACAAGACTCATTGATGAATTACCTTTGTTAGTCCTCTCTGGCCTCCTGCAACAATTTTTATCAAAAAAGCGTATGGCTTTATCCAAAATTCCTGATTGAGCTTCCTTTCTCTGAAAGCCCAAGTCTTGACCGACTTGAGAAATATTTTTCCCCAAGTCCCAAAATTTTTCGTATCCATGGATACCCTTTTTGAAGAATTATCCTTTTCCATGAACGGATTTAAGTTCAACGAAGATTCCAGATTTAATTTCAACCAAGAATCAACTTCACTTCATTCAAATCAGAACTCACTAAATAATCCCACCATAACCAGTCATGAAATCACACCAACACCTAATCTTCCAACCCCTCATCACCAACCCAACGACCCTTTCAATACCACTCTCAAGTTCATAGGCGAGATGCTCATGGAAGAAGAAGATCTGGAGAGAAAGTCGGTGATGTTGAAGGACTCTTTGGCTCTTCAAGTCGCTGAAAAGTCTTTCTATGATGCGCTTTGCGAGAACTGTCCTTCCTTTGTGAACCCCAAAAACTCAGGTAAGTCTGAATCCAAACCCGAATACGAGTCCGAATGCTCTTCCTTTCAAACTTCCGTTTCTGGGCCTTCTATAGATACCTTTTTGGTTCATGATTCAAGTTGTGAAGTTCAATCTGTTGCCAACAAGTTTAGGGGAAAGACAGGGGAAGTTTCCCAGATCGTTGACCTGGGTAAAATTGGTCAAAATTTTTTGGGTGTACAACAAAGTAGGAAGAAACATCGTCGTCGGAGAGAACGTAGTGATTATGACGATCTAGAAGAAGGTAGGAGGAGCTACAAGCAATCGGCGGTTTTTTCCGTCGATGATTCGGAGCCGAGGGAGATTTTCGACGTGGTTTTACTTAGCGACGACGACGGCGACGGGCGGGATTGTCTTCAAAAATATGCGCAGCTGAATGGGCAGGCAAAAGGGTACGGCAAAACAAAGAGAGTAAACAAGATGGAACAAACGGTTGAGTTATGGACACTCTCGATTCAATGTGCTCAAGCCGTGGTGAACTACGACAAAAGAAAGGCAAGCCAACTTCTGAAGCAGATAAGGCAATATTCTTCTCCTTGTGGAGACGCGACTCAGAGATTGGCTCATTACTTCGCCAATGGCCTTGAAGCACGCTTCACCGGCACAAAAACACCTTCATATTCGTCCCTAGTGAACAACGAGTTGTCGTCGTCCGATATCCTGAAAGCCTATCAGTTGTTCATCACGGCCAGCCCTTTCTGCAGAATGTCATTCTGTTTCGCCAACAGCACGATTCGGAAACTTGCGCAGAGCACAGAACGGATCCACATCATCGATTTCGGCATCCTCTACGGCTTCCAATGGCCCGGCCTAATCCAACGCCTTTCGCAAAGACCAGGCGGGCCTCCCAAGCTTCGAGTAACGGGCATTGAGCTTCCTGAACGGGGTTTTAGGCCAGCAGAGAAGGTCGAGGAAACTAAGCGAAGATTGGCGAGTTACTGCGACAGATTCAATGTCCCTTCCGAGTACCACGTGATCGCGCAGAGGTGGGATACGATCCGCTACGAGGATCTCAAAATCGAGAGCGGCGAGGTCGTCGTGGTGAACTGCTTGCACCGGATGCGGCACGTGCCCGATGAGCCCATGGAGACAAGGACTCCAAGAGACACCGTCCTGAATTTGATAAGGAGAATAAATCCCGAGCTCTTCATCCACGGAGTGGTGAACGCGAATTACAACGGGCCGTGCTTCGCCACGAGGTTCAAGGAGGCGCTATTCCATTTCTCGGGCCTGTTCGACATGTTCGACGCGACGGTGCCGCGCGAGGACGAGTACAGGGTGAAGTTCGAGAAGGCGATATACGGAAGGGACATTGTGAATGTGGTGGCTTGTGAGGGGTTGGAGAGAGTTGATCGGCCTGAGAGTTACATGAAGTGGCAAGCGAGGAACATTAAGGCCGGGTTTAGGCAGGTCCCGCTTGATAAGGAAATCTGTGAGGCAGTGAAGGAGACTGTGAGGTCGAGTTACAACAAGGACTTTCTTGTTGAACAAGATGGACAATGGTTGCTGCAAGGCTGGAAAGGAAGGCCTATCTATGCTCTTTCATGTTGGAAACCTGCCTAGTTAGCTTATGTCTCGGTTTGGTTTGTGGCTTTAAACAGAAATTTAAATTTAAATTTCTTATGTGAAAAAATATTGTATCAAAATATTTGAACTGCTGTTCAAATTATGAACCAAGTATATGCTAAACCAAGCATTCATTTGGTTCATAAATTTGAACTTTTCAATTAAATTTTTGTTCAGTCTTTTCTCTTTTAAACCTGTAAACTAAACAAGCGGTAGTGTTTGGCCTGAGAGCTAGACATATGTTTCTGCTTCTCGAAGACGATGTGTATGATGTTAATGTTGGATAACATGTGTAAATTACCCAAATATGTTCTTCTTGTTGGTGAAACTATGCGTTTGTGAAAGTTTTTGTCGTGAAAATCATGATGCTTGGTGTCAAAGCTATACGAAATCTGTAGAACTGAGATTGTTTTGTTAACCTGACAAGTTGTATCTTTTGCTTTATGATGTGATGTGTAAGTGCTCTTTTTACCTCTCATTGTTATACTGTTACTAATTGGGACTCTTTTTCATGGAGACCTTTACTCGGGACACGTTTGCAAGCCACTAGAGGCACCTTTTTTAAAAAAAACTAATGGTTAAAAATTTTTATACTTATAATTGTTTGACAGTAAAAACTTTTATACCTTACAATAACATTAATAAATATATTATAATAATAATAGTTTTAATCATCTTATCCAACATTTTATTAATGGTGGATTATTTTTTCCATCTCTACAAAAAAAAAATTACTTGTTATTTTTATGTTTTAAAAGATAAAGATTGTATTTAAAAAAATAATTTAAACTAATTGTTTAAACTGTAAATAATATAAAATTCTTACATATTATAATAAAATATTACAATATAAAACTTTTACATATTATAATTTTCAAACCCAAACTAAAACCCTAAAAAGCAGGAAAGAATAAAATTTAGGAAAGCAAGACAATTTTTTTTTTAGGGACAAGACAACTTGTTCTATGATATTGGCCTAACTCCGAAGGCTAAAAAGACTAATCATCGGGTTTTCACGAATGGATTCAAAGGCAAGAGGAGCTGGCGTTGGGGACGAATTTGGACACCAGAATTTGAGCCACCCGAACCTTACCAGGTGTTTGGCAAAGTGGTGGGAATTGCAGTTCCCACCACAAACTCAGTTATAAACAATATAAAGTTCTCACATGTTACAATAATAATAAAAAAAATTGCTACAGTGTAAAACTCTTACATGCTACAATAAAATGGTTCTCACCACTGGTTCCCATAACCTTCCAAACACCCTATTAGTAACAATAATTTGGTCCACCATTTGCTATTCTTTCTCTCAACTTCTTTTTTTAATCTGAACTTTCTCTCAGCTTCTTGGAAGGAGGTGTTTGCCCCTTGCCGAGGGCATAATAATTGCAAAATACTTTGCTCTGCTTTTTGTTCATTTTGTTCAGTCAATCTTTTAAACAAAAAGGCGGGACAAAGTAAAAAGAAGGAAACGGCGCAGGAATATTTTTAGAGAGCAGTGAAAGAAT
>CAMOHE010053894.1:3355-19309 GCA_946598075.1 Artocarpus hirsutus
AGGTAAGCTTTTTCTGTTTGGACTTTGGAATATTAAGTGCGTCTTTGTCCGCCGTGCTAATACACTTTAGTTTCTTTTTTGTGCTAGTACACGTTAATTTCTTTGTTCTTGAGTAAGCTAAGTAACTTTTTTCCCTATAGAAATCATCTCTCATATCCGTTCTTTTTCTTATTTGAAGAAGCTTTTTTTTTTTTTAAATATTTTTTTACGTATTATGCCGTATATTTGTTTTGTGCGAATAGCATATATAGCTATAAAAACAAGGGTGCACGTGTTTGGAATGGTATGGTTTAGAACTAATGGTTTGAAGTGTGAGTTCTAAATTGTATGGTTTAAACAATAGTTTTGAACTGACATTTCGTATGTAAAGGTATAAAACGAGAATAAAACATCACATCAAGTTTAAAACATAAAATGAGAGTAAAATATCACATCAAGTTTAAAACAAAATCTGGTGTTTAAAAAACTATAATTTACAAAAAAAAAAAAAAGAGAGAATGAGAATAGGTTTTAATGTAGAAAATGATTCAAACTGTGTGAACTTGAAAGGGGCAAAGTTTAAATTTTAGGGATTTTGGTCGTTTTAAAACTGCTCTATAGTTGAAACTAGCCTTAATTATTACTCTATTAAATACCGCCTTGAACCGCTTTTATGGTTTGAATTATTTTAAATGGTTTTGAACCTACGTATCAAACGGCCTTTTAGTTGTTGTAGTTGCGTATAATCACACGAAACACTGCTCGAAATGGGGTAATAATTTTTGTCTCATATGTTTATTTCCGTACAATTTTCTGTTGAGTGCACTATATATATGCCTCAGTGTCTGGTTATATAGTTTATGCTTGTTATAGTTATTGACATTTTGTGAACTTGATCGATGGCGAAAAGAAGACTTGGGGTGTTTTCAGCCTCATGTATTTGTTTCCATTCAGATTATGCTTAGGCGTGTGAACTGGCTGAGTATATCGTTGACATTACAATTGATAGTAGTGATAGAAAGGATTTTACACTTCTAGTGATGTTGGCCCCTTGATTGAATTTTCGATAGTACTTTGTGCTTAATTTTCTGTTGAGTGCACTATATATATGCCTCAGTGTCTGGTTATATAGTTTATGCTTGTTATAGTTATTGACATTTTGTGAACTTGATCGATGGCGAAAAGAAGACTTGGGGTGTTTTCAGCCTCATGTATTTGTTTCCATTCAGATTATGCTTAGGCGTGTGAACTGGCTGAGTATATCGTTGACATTACAATTGATAGTAGTGATAGAAAGGATTTTACACTTCTAGTGATGTTGGCCCCTTGATTGAATTTTCGATAGTACTTTGTGCTTAATTTGTCACTGGTATCGCTCAGAGCTTTTCATTGGAAAAAGAGAGCGGGAAGAAATGTTACATGCTATCTGCAAGGGCACTCTCCATTGTTTGGGGTGATACTCCTATGTACTGGAGATGGATTTCTTTACCTGAGGCGAGGTATTCTTTCTTCATCACTCGTCTTTCTTTCACTTTATTTTTCTATAAATTAGGCTTGTTCTTTTGGTCGTCAAATTAAATTTTTGCCAACTCAAATAGGTTTGAAGATGTGGCCGAGCTTATCTGCGTCTGTTGGTTCGAAATCTGTGGCAAGATTGATATCCGTATGTTGTCTCCATCGACGTTGTACACAGCAAATCTTGTCTTTAAGTCAAAAATGGATGCTTGGGGATTTGAACACCAAGCCGTAGAGGCAACAATTGGACTTGTTGGGGGAGAGACGAGCACGCGGTTGGTCTATCTAGATGCAGAAAGAGGACGGAGGATGAGGTACCAGATTATCCCGCGGCCTATCGGGATGTATTTACGGAACCGTGATTTTGATTATGAAACTGAAGCATCCCTGGCCAGAGAAGGGGACAATGACCAGAACCATCCAAAGAAGAGGGGAGATGGGTGGTTGGAAATTGAGCTGGGTGAGTTCTTCTACGATGGAAGACAAGAAGGGGAGCTGAAAATTGTTCTTGAGGAGGTGAAAGGTGGTCATTGGAAGGGTGGTCTCATTATTCAAGGAATCGAAATCAGACCAAAACAGGGTTGATGAGAAGAACATCAAATGCTCTTACTGAAATTACTGTACTTCACTTTGCCATGGAAACCTGTTATGCAGTCCTGTGTGCCCATTGCTTCATTGATTGTGTATGTTCATGGGGATTGCGATTCTGCGAGTTAATGATAGGTCAAGTTTACTTCTGCGAGCCTATGAACGGTGGAAGTTGGTTATTTATCTGAATGGTTCAGTTAAATGTTGTTTGTCGGGTATTACTTTATGGATTTACTTTATTTGTCCTTTTTTCTGTCCCCTTAATAATATTATGTTAGGTGTCTCTTAAATAATATTATGCCTTCTTAATTAAAACATTTTAAGGGACGTGATTAGTGACATAATATTTTAATTAACATGGTATTTTAATTGACGTGGTATGATATTATTAGAGAGATACAAATAAGACATAAATAAGAAGGTATAAGAGTAAGATCTCTTTTCGCAATTTCTCTCTAATTATTACTGATTATAGAGGTGGCAATAAATATGTTCATGCTGTATTTTGCAATTTCTCTCTAATTATTATTAATAATAGATGTGGCAATAAATGTGTTCATGTCATATTTGTGTTAGCACGTTTATAGCACGACACGTTTAGCTCGAACACGAACACAATACGAATAATAAACGTGCCAGAAATGCAAACATAAATATAGTACGCGTAACACGGCACGACACGCTTATTAAAAGTGTCGTGATAGGTTGACATGACAATAACACTTATATCATACGTTTATAACCTAGTTAACTAAAAATTAAAAAAAATCAAAAATAAATAAAAAGTTAATAAAGAAAATTAACAAAAACATAATATTTAATTAATGCTAACATGTTAAAAATATTTTAAATATTTTTATTTTTAAGTTTCAATGTGTTATAAATAGGCGGATCATGTCGTGCCATGTCAATACGTTTACGGCTCATTTAATTAAACGTGTTAAGGTGTATTAGTATAAATTCAACCTGTTTATTTTCGTGTTATTTGTGTCAAGCTATTTATGGCACAACTAATAAACATGCGGTTCAAACTCGTTATCTCATGTTGCTTTTGTATTATGTTATCGTGCCGTGTCTTATATTATCGACACTAACAGGAGGAAAAAATGTACGGTAAGTAACTGATTAAAGAAATTCATCAGCAAAACGACATCTCATTTTTTGAAACGACATCAAGTCGTTGAAGAATAAGCCGATTTGATGCAAGGGGACATGTCATTGACACGTGTAAGTGAATGGTCGTTTTCATTTACAGGTTGAACCACAAAGAATTGTCTTTTGCCTCTTGGGAAGAAATTATTGTTTTATTGTCAGATTAATGACAGGTCGTTTGCATTGCTAACACATCGTTTGGTTTTTAAATTGAAACGACATCTGTTAAGCGAATGGTGCTTGTCCTAAGACCCCGTGGAACACGTCTTTTTTTTTTTTTTTAGAATGGCCACGGGCGGTAACAAATGACTCATTGGCTTTCTCTGTCTTTTCGGAAATAACGACATGCCGTTTTCGTAGATCTCTCTTTCCTGATCGTCAAACGTCATGTCGTTAATATGGCAACGGAAACGACGTGAAAAGAGAGAACATGTCGTTTATTTATTTATTTATTTTGGCTAACCTGTCGGTTTTATCCATTCCTAAAAATTTATTTCCACGACATATCGGGTTAATTAAAAAGAAAACAGAAAAAATGTGGATTACCGATTCTTTTTTGTTATTCTGGTTTGCTAGTTAAAGGATTACCGATTCTCTTGTTCAAATTAAATAACATCTCTTTTGGAGAAAGGATTAAAATCAAAATTAATACTTCATTTTTTTTCCATTTTCTTCGAAAAAGTACTCCAAATTGATAGTTTAGTTTAATATCTATTCTTCTTAAAGTATGAACGGTTAAAAAAAAGGTCCTTTTATTATAATTTTAACTGTAAATTGATAAATAATTTTAAATTAGAGGTATTTTAGTAATCTTAATTATAAAAATAATAAAAAATTAAAACTATAATTAAAATAGTCTTTATTGATAATTAAAAAAACAAAAAAAAAATCAACTAAAACATAATACTATATGGATCCTTCTTTTTATCAATATATTGAAATTTTTTTAAAATTTTATTAATTTTTTTCACACTCAAGAAATATTTTGAATGTTTAAAAGGTATAAATACTAATAATTTTTTTCACACTCAAAAAATATTTTGAAATTTTAAAAAGTATAAATGCTAATAAAAACTTTAAAAATATGAAAAAAAATTGTATTAATATCGTTAGAGTTTTTTTCTCTTTGAAAGTTTGTGTTATATTAAATATATTTATATTATATTATTTTCATTTCACTAATCTATATAACTTTTAAAATTTTAAAATATTTTTTAGGTGTGAAAAAAATAAAATTTTGAAGAAAATTTTGGTATATCAAAGAAGAAGAATTCCGATAGCATAATGGTTTCAGTTGATTTTTTTTATCATCAATAAATATTATTTTTATTATAGTTTTAATTTTTATTGTTATTCTTATAATCAAAATTACCAAAAAAATCTTATTTTTTAATTATTTGTCAATTTTTTGTTAAAATTCTAATAGAAAAACTATTTTTGTTAATCGTTTATATTTCATGAGAAACAGATATTATATTTTCAAGTTTGGAGAAAAAAATGTTACAAAAAAAACTATAATTTAGAAGAAATTTTTATTATTAATCCTTTTATTTTTGAAAAAGTGCTCCAAATTAATAATTTTGTTTGATTTAAAACAAAAAACCTCAAATGAGGAAGCCGGTATACTAAAATAATACGAATTAATGCTCCTAAAAATTATAATACGAATTAAAAACAGAACAAAATAATAAAAAATGAAAAGGCTTCCAGTTTTGTTTATCCATCTTCCCCAGTGTCGCCGGACCCCAGAGCGCAGAGAGAGAGAGAGAGATAGAGAAGAAGACCCAAAGCACAGAAGCAGCAGTAGCAGCCAGCCCAACCAATCTCATCAGGTTCTTCCCTTCTGCTTTTCTTCCGTATCTCTCTTTTTCTCCCTCTATAGGCATTTTTCTATCTCCTTTCTCTTCGCTCATAAACCTTCGGAATCAGTAATTTCAAAGCACTTATTTCCTATCTTCTTTCTGTATTGAAGAGATACGATATTTTGTAAAATACTGAACAAGTCTCAATATTTCTTGGGCTGCTAAAACCTTTTTTTGAGCATTGGAATCTGTAGATTTGTCATTTTTGGATCCATTTCCAGTAATACCCAATTATTAGAAACTTGGGTTTTTCAATTTTCTTTGTTTTCTTTTTGGAAAATTTTGGTTGAGAAACATTTTACTAGTTACGGAATAAAGAATTTGGAAGAAAACAAAAACAGAAAGGTTGAGAATTAATGCCCAAAGATATTTCAATAATTTCAACTCTCCCACGAGACAAGAAGAGTAAAACAGGGAAAAGAAAGCAGAATTCTGAACCTTTGGGTTTTCTGCGTTGGTCTGATTCGGGAACATGTTTTTGCGAAATTTTATCTATTTGTTTACTAGGTATTGGGTGATTTTAGCTAAGAGAATTTCACTATGTTTATAAGTCCTAGTCACCCGATTCATATGGTCAGAAATTATGCAGTGAAGAACTAAGGTTTAGTAGTATATTAATAACTAAAAAGTAAAGTCATTACTGAGACCTCGAAATTTTTCAAAACCAATCTGTCTTAAGATTTTTTTTTAGTTGTGCTTTAATGTAGGATTTTTATGTTTCTTGTCCTCTTTTAGACTGATGTTTATGCTCGTTTTTATGCTGCATTGCATCTCCTGCATTTTTCTAGTGAAAACAGAAACGTATCCTGAATTTTCTTTCAGTGAAGAACTGGTCGAGACGTAATGCAAATATCAAATTAAATTAGATACTATTTCTATCTGTCCGCTTTGGTTGTGCAGGCACCCTGATGATTCTGTTTTCTTAAATAAATCAGTCAATCTGCATTGGAAACTGTCAAAGGATTTGCTTTGTGATGATACTCTGTCAACATAAACATCCTTGTCTCGTAGCATTTCAGCGTTTCATTAGTTAGTCTTGCTACGGGGTTTCTCCTTTGGGCTCGTGGTTTTTACTACAATTTCAACTACAGTGTCTGAAGCATGTGACAGTGCTGCCACTTGTGCTGGGGATACATGGCTGATAATTCTTTAGCTGCACCCAATACTTCTATTATGGTGGCAGATCATGGATTAATGGTGGATCATCCATTGGCCACAGATCATGAGATAGCCGTAGAGCATTCATTGGTCATAGGGCAGGAATTTTGTGATGTTGAAACTTGCCGGAGAACATTGAAGGATATTGCCATATCTATGCATTTTGATCTTCGAATAGTGAAATCAGACCGTAGCCGGTTTATAGCCAAGTGCTCCAAAGAAGGTTGTCCATGGCGGGTCCATGTAGCAAAATGTTCTGGCGTTCCAACCTTTACAGTTAGAACCCTGCACGCAGAACATACCTGTGAAGGAGTTCGGAACCTTCATCATCAGCAAGCCTCGGTAGGTTGGGTTGCTAGATCTGTCGAAGCACGTGTTCGAGATAACCCACAGTACAAGCCAAAGGAAATACTGCAAGATATTCGTGATCAACATGGAGTTGCTGTATCTTACATGCAAGCTTGGCGTGGAAAGGAACGCAGCATGGCTGCACTTCATGGAACTTTTGAAGAGGGATATCGCTTTCTTCCTGCATATTGTGACCAAATAAGGAAGACTAACCCTGGTAGCATTGCTTCAGTTTTTGCAACTGGACAAGAAAATTGCTTCCAACGCCTCTTTATATCCTACCGTGCATCAATCTATGGGTTCATACATGCTTGTAGACCGCTTCTAGAGCTTGATAAAGCACATCTAAAGGGAAAATATTTGGGTTCAATACTTTGTGCCGCTGCTGTCGACGCCGATGATGCTCTGTTTCCTTTAGCAATAGCTATTGTTGATGTAGAAAGTGATGAAAATTGGATGTGGTTCATGTCAGAATTACGGAAGCTTCTCGGAGTGAACACTGAAAACATGCCTAGACTAACTATACTATCAGAAAGACAAAGAGGGATTGTAGAGGCAGTGGAAACACATTTTCCAAGTGCTTTCCATGGGTTTTGTCTGCGTTATGCAAGTGAAAATTTTCGTGACACGTTCAAGAACACTAAGTTGGTCAATATCTTTTGGAATGCTGTCTATGCCCTTACAACAGTTGAATTTGAAAGCAAGATTGCTGAGATGGTAGA
Organism: Artocarpus hirsutus; assembly: GCA_946598075.1. Taxonomy (NCBI): domain Eukaryota; kingdom Viridiplantae; phylum Streptophyta; class Magnoliopsida; order Rosales; family Moraceae; genus Artocarpus; species Artocarpus hirsutus. Next base: position 10,680 of record CAMOHE010053894.1, read on the forward strand.
GATCTCACAAGAAGTTCTATCCTGGTTTCAACAGTTCCCTCCCCAACTTTGGGCTGTAGCATATTTTGAGGGTGTGCGATATGACCACTTTACATTGGGGGTCACGGAGTTGCTGTATAATTGGGCCCTCGAGTGTCATGAACTCCCAGTTGTGCAAATGATGGAGCATATTCGCCAGCAATTGACGTCTTGGTTTAATGAACGTCGAGATAGGGGAATGCGGTTGACCTCAATTCTTGTGCCGTCGGCTGAGAAGCGGATTTTAGAGGCAATAGCAGACGCTCGTTGCTACCAAGTACTTCGTGCAAATGAAGTTGAGTTTGAGATTGTGTCAACTGAAAGGACAAATATTGTGGACATACGTACTCGCATATGTTCCTGTCGCCGTTGGCAGATATATGGTTTACCTTGCGCTCATGCAGCTGCTGCTCTTATTTCCTGCGGGCACAATGTACATATGTTTGCCGAGCCTTGTTTCACAGTAGCGAGTTACCGGGAAAACTATTCACAGGTGATAAATCCTATTCCAGATAAGAGCCTTTGGAAGGACCATGGTGAAGGAACAGAGGGTGGAAGTGCCAAGGTTGAGATCACAATCCGCCCGCCCAAGACTCGGCGACCTCCCGGTAGACCCAAAAAGAAGGTCCTTCGAGTAGAAAACTTCAAGCGGCCAAAGAGAGTTGTTCAATGTGGTCGCTGCCATATGTTAGGACATTCTCAGAAGAAATGCACAGTGCCAGTTTGACATGAGTTAGCTTTGTTGTTTCTCCTTTTTTTTTTTTTCGTTTCATTTTTCTGAGGTGCAGTAGATTCACTGTTATGCTTGTAAACTTGATGTATTCTAACTAATTGTCTCAAAAATAAGGATTTACTCCTTTTTGGCCTCGTCACATCTGTTTGTCAATGTGCGTAATAATAATGTAGTGGCAGCATTTGATTTTCCAGGATTTTCCTAAGCATAAACTAACCAAAAAAAAAACACTTCAAACCTTTGTACCTTGTGATCTCATTACACCAAGAAAATAAGCGAAACTTCCGAGGCGTCCAGCGTCCAATAGCATTATTGAAGCAGTCACTTACTATCTTTAAGGTTTTACCATCCTCAAATATAGTGATCTTATTCTTATTTTATTCGCCAGCGCTTTTTTTTTTTTTTTTTTTTTTTTTGTCTCTTCTTGCTTGCAGATTCATGGTGTAATCATCTCTGGAATGAGACCCACAGCTCAACTGTGATTTTGGGAGTAAATTAGATTGTGTACTTCTAAAGTCTAATTATTTACCCTTATCATACCACTTTTGTACGTACATTAAGCTTAAATTAAAAAAAAAAAAAAAAGAAGTATTTAAATCTCATTGTACTATTACTTGTAACTTGATCAAAACATTTCAAGTGTTCATACTTATGCTTGCTAAATATTGTAATCCAAACTTCAAAATATGTTAGGCTCTTGATGTCTAAAAGGCCACCAGCCAAGCTAGTAAATTCGTGGACTATTTAAATGAAAGCTTTTGCAGATCAAATTATGGCAACAAAATTCTCAACGGAAGATAAAAGGGAAAGTGAGAGGGGAAAGTTCCCATATTTTTATACAAGGCATTTTTCTGTAGGAACAATCAAAACTACATTGCATTCTTAATCAACGACACAAAGTTCAAGAAATAGAAGTGTTAAATAGCGAGTTCGACCAAAATTTTTCACATCTTTTGTACGCACCAAGATTGATAATTAGCCAGTATTCCATGCTAGCTTCAAGTAATATTAAGATAATTTTAGGTGTAATGGCGACAATCAATGAAATTTATATGGAAAAATTCTCCATCTCAGACTTCAGTTGAACATGTTGGGAAGGGGTCTAACGGCCATAAACGCATCCACCATCTGGAAAGGAAGATAACAAAAGAGGTATAATTATACCAAGAAACCGGATAAAACCCATCCGAACATCAAGCTATACAGGAAAAATGAGACGTATAAACACATATTTTAAGGCGAAAAGATGTGTAGCTATATCAACTTGGTAGGGCCAGAAGCATACCTCATCAGTCACAGCAGCTCTAGCCCTGCAATGTCTTTCTACCAATTCGGTTAAAACTTGAATAAGCCGTTGCTTCACCTCACCAGTTAGCATGCGTCCTGCACCATACTCCTAGAAATGGACAAGACAAGATTTTTAGATACCAAGCTGGAGTTGATATTACTATTTACAGAAATTTTGGCCCATGCAAGAACTTGTGCACAAATGACAAATATAAATCCACCAAAAAATATATTTTGAGTGCATAGAAACTGAAACAGAGATAGCTATATTACCTTCTTTATATGTTCAAGTTCTTCATCATCCTCCAGGAAAAAATTAAGGTATTTGATCGTTATATCAACCTGAATAATGTACAAGTTGAAGATATGTTTCAAAGGGTTATCATTTTGAATCTATCAAAATACTCACAAGTCACAAGTCAGATTCGTAAATACAAATCTAAACCTAAACACCAATATAGGCCAGTAGATGTCCTTCACCCAGACAATAAACTAGGAAATCAGATTCTCAACCTCATTGTTTAATAATTTCTAGAATTTCTCTATATTAAAGACAAGAGTCAACATATTGAAGCAGCAACAGACACTTTTCATGACAATTTTGAAGAGAGTATTCTTGGTACCAACAAAGTAAAGCTCCCATGATGTTCCAAGCAGATAACAATTTCCACTACGTTAATACATGGAGTGGAAAAAGTCGATAAGAATAAAAATAATACCTCAAGATTTGCTCCAAGCTGTCTATGTTTCTCTATAGAATCTTGTCCACCAGAGAATGCATACCTATTTATCTGCATAAATCAGAAAATTTCTTTTTTACTGATTCCAGCGTAAAATTTCCATTCCTAATATAATCTACAGCAATAAACATGGCTAAATTAAAAGGTTATAAGGACCGGCATGGCCTTTTACTAGGAAGACACAGCAGAAAAAAGAACACAAGAGGGTGCAGTGGTATGACAAAATTTGCAGCTGATGTGATATGAACAGAAAACTCTGAACAATTCCAGAAGCGAACCTTGTTCTTAATATCCTTTGCAGAATCAGTAACATATATGGCAGAATTAGGATCACTCGCAGACATTTTTCCGGTCTCTCCCTGCAGGTGAAATTAGGAGTAAGAAAAGAAATGAACAATGTGAAGCAAGACATCATACCAAAGAGGAACATATTTTTAGGGGTGTAGACAAAAATGAGGTTTAAGTACACGAATAGCATTTTCATTTGCAGTTCAAAACATGCATGATTTAACTAAGCTAAATACTTATGAATGATATTCCAAGCCAAATCATACAAATACAGTACCTGCAAGGCAGGGAAGAAAGAAGATTCAATCAATGCAGGCTTGTTGTATCCTATCCTCGGAGCAACATCTCTGGTCATTCTAAAATAAGGATCCTGAACAAATAAACAAAGAGAGACACTATAAGAAAGAAAACAGATACACATTTGGACGTGCAATCCTTGGACACAACTAAGCTAGTATATACAGTTATCTACAAGAAAAGTAATATTCAAAAATAACAAAAAGTCCTGCCAATACCTGGTCAATTGCGCAAGGAATTAAGCAGCGGAGTTTTTCTTTACCCGAGAAAAGATGTGGAAAGGAACTTGGAAACGATGGTACTGCCTGCACTACCACAGATGAAGTATATTGTATCAATTCAGCTGATTTTATGGGGAAAAAAAGGATTTTTTATACGGTAAAACCATGTCCAGGTACTAGAAATAAGGATTAAAAGAACTTCAAGTAGGAAAAAAAAAAAAAATCTTAGAAATGTTCTCCCCTCATTCTGCTATAATGCATACAAGGATATATACAATCATTCCAGGAACTACGGTAAAAGAATAGAAAATAACAATTTAAAGAATTTTATATTTGAAACTCACAGCAAAGATATTCACCATACCTGTACGGGTGGGAAGCTAACTTTTCCAATGTGATCTTCACCAGTAAAACCAAAGATACCCACAACCTACATAAGAAGCAAACATAAAAAAAAATGCAGAAACTCAAGAGAAGAGGTAATCTAAGCATCTATGAAAAGGAAGGGAAAGTCTTCAAAGAAAATTATACTTGAAAGGGAAAAAATTGTAAAATCACCTTATTATATGTGACACACTTTGCAACTCTCACGATGTTCTTATAGAACTCACTGCACAAAAAAATATGAACTATGAAAGATCTAGTCATCCACATTGGACTAAACTCTTCAACTAAATCAAACTTCATGAAGCAAGTTTTTCTTCCTTTCACACATAAATCCTGATAAATCTCAAAAAGATCACTCTTTTAGCAAGACGCAGCTAACTTTGGGGAAGAAATCCTTAAAAAAAGAAAAGATTGAATATTTGACCAGAATTTGAGAACAAATTTTGCTACTTACCCTCCAAGGTAATCGAAATCGGAGAATATAAAGGTTCTCGTAATGTCAAATCCGCAAGCAATAATGTCTTTAGCGTTTTCCCGAGCAAGTCTCTGGCATTCTTCCACTGAGAGGTCTTTCCACATGCATTTCTCGTCATCGGTCAATTGAATAACCAGAGGAACCTTGAACGCGTGTTGCAAATATCTGCAGCAGAGGTCGTTAAGAGAGGGGAGAAAAAGTTTCTCAGGAAACAAACAGGAGGAAAAAGGAAAACAACAACGGACTTGGTGAACATAAAGGGAATGAGATGCCCCAAATGCAAAGACTCGGACGAAGGACCTCTTCCAGTGTAAAGATAAAACTTCTCTCCTCTCTCATACGCATCGAGAATGTCGTTGAAGTCCCTGAGACCAAAAAAATAACCAATTCGTCATCAATCAGATTGCCATCGAAAGATCCCAGAATCGGTGTTCATGGGAATCGGGGGGAAGAGAGGGGAATTGGAAGACCGGTGAGCGAAAAAGACGCCGCGGCGGAGGAAGACGTGGGGAGGGCGAGAGGTGAGGCGGCGAACGCGGTCGATGAGGAACTGGTCGAGCCTCTGGCAACCGAACTGGTCGATTAGCTTGTCGTAGTCGATCTTGCCGCCGCCCTTGGCGGAGACTTGCCATGGAGTCACCACTTGCTCTTCGGTTTTGCTTTGCTCTTCTTCCACTTCTTTATTCGCCATGGCTAAAACGACCCTTCCTCCGCCGCAACCTTCTTCTTCTTCTTCGCAGTGGTATGGGAACTATAACCAAAAAGCTGGGCATCGTTTTGTCTTGTGTTCCCCGGTTCCCCCCGCCTTCCCACCACGCAACGACGTTGCGTTTTGCACATGGAATTTGGGTTTTTATTCATTTTTTTTTTAATAAAAAATAAGAGATAATTAAGAAAGATGCCACTTATTTTTTGAGTGAATTGAATTATGTTATATGTAAAAAAAAAATCTAACAATTTTCTGCTACAATGGTGAAAAAAAGGGTAATCATATGAACTAAAATACAAATTAGTCTAGGGTGTTTTCAATTTCTCTCTGTTCACTCATCATCTCAGGTCCAATTCATGCTTCGCAACACTGGTATGTATACTATTTACCAAATATTTGTTTTTTTTGGTAAATTTAGCATTTATCACAAAAAAAATATCACCAATTAAATTAAATTAAATTTACCAAGATAGAAGATAAATAAAGAAAACAAATAATTGTTATCGAAATTCAGTTGTTAAATTTATGTTCCTAATGCCACACCCAGCTATTGAATAATATACTAAGTATGAAAACGTCACAATCACTAATTGAATTTTTACAACGTCAAGACTCCTACTTTAGTTTGTTTCCTCTATATTGTAACATCTAGATGGATTTGTCCAACAACCATCACTTGACTTCAATATATATTTGCACTTGTTGACCCTTTCATGTGCAAAGCATCTCCTCTGGAAGATTTCACTTTCTTCTCCCAAAAAATGCTAAGAATGACTTGCTCTAAAAACCTCTTTAAAAAAAAAAAAAGCTCTTAGACTCGAGACATGTAGAATGGCTTTGTGAAGTGAGACTTTTATAGAGCTGCTTCCAATATCTTGATCAGATTCTGAATAGACGGTTTAAAATTTAAGTGTTATATTCAGGTGTTGTAACACTTAAATGATAAGGCATTATCTGATTTCTGAATTGGTCTTGACTTTTTCTACTGCGATTTTCTATTTTTATCCTCCAAAAATATCTCCAATTATCCTCCAATAATGCAAATGACAATCTCACCTTTTTAAAGAAGCAAAACCGAATCCTATTAAAGATCTTGATTTTGAAATTGACTTGAAATTGGTTCCACTAAGGATACTTGACTTTTATTATTTATGGAAATAGCACGAAATGTCACTTTTTTTAAATTAATTGTAGTAAATGGTAAGTTTTAAAAATATTTATAGTAAATATTAAATTCATGATGTAAATAGTTAATTTATCTTTTTGTTTATAATGTAAATAATTCTAATTTACACAATAAATAAATTTATGATAAAAAATATATTTACCCTTTTGTTATAATGTTAATATTTTTTTTTACATAATAAATAAATTTTTTACATTGTAAAATTGATGTTTACTTTAGATATTTTTAAAGTCTGATATTTACTTCAAAAAATTTCAAAAATCTGACATTTTTCACCTTTTCTCTTTTATTTGTCAAATAGATTTTATTTTGTCTTGTTTCTTTTCTTTTCTTTGAAACCATGTTTTCGTTTCCTTTCTATGCGTGTTTGTTTTTCAGTTGTTTTTGATCGATGCATGTTCTAAAGAACTTTGAACAATGCGGAGTAAGAGCTTGTGTTTGGGTTTCGTTGTAAACTCATCCAAGACATTACATCAATAGTTTTTATATTTTGTTGGTTTTTGACTTCCTATCCTTAAATTTCTTCAACTCGTGTATAATTAGTTTCTGTCTTTTCGGTGTACCTTTCAACGTCTTTCCTTTTCCTACTTCAAACTTTCTGTTTCCTAAACAGTGAGTCTAACGCTTTCATGATTTTTAATTGAGGAAAATTACGGCCTCTTTATTGACTATTGATAGCATCACATTTCAGAAGAGTAAACAAATGTGGCAAAATACATACCCAAACAGAATCAAAAGAACAATAACAAGCATAATTGGCTAGACTGTGGGCTAGCATATTCCCTCTACGACGGAGGCAGCAAACTAAACCATTGTCCGTCTGAGACATAGCAATTCCAAAATCTTCAACGATCAATGCTTCCGGGGCCCAAAAATAGCTTATGTGATTTCTTGACTTTGCTTGTTGAATTATCTTTATACAAAACAAGGGTCATGGAACGCCCGTTTGCAAAGAGATCTCAAAAATAGGTGAAGTGCCCTCATGCTCGAGTAAAACTGTACAAAGTATGTCCACTTCTAGTACTACAAAACAATTGTTTTGAACTTGAATCTGGTTGTAAGTCTGTTTTTGGCTTCTTCTTGCTGATGTTGCTATGGTGACGAATAGAGAGGGTAAGTTAATTGCTTCTTTTTGCTGATTTTTGCTTCTTCTAAATAAAACCATAAATCCCGATTCCATAAGATTGGCAAAGAACCTTGTTGGTGGAGAACATAGCGCAGCACATGAGTTGAAGGATGTTAGGGAAATTTCTTCTTTTGTTTTCAAGGTAAATCTCATGGGTGTTGCATCTCATTTTTATTTGAACGTTCCTTTCTTCCTTTCTCTTAAATAAACGTGGGATATTTTTTTTAGTAACTCGCAGTCTTTTTAAAATTTTTTAGATTTCCACCAATTTTTTCGTAGATGTAGCCTGATAAAGTAGCAGTATCTAAAAAAAGTTAAATGACACGTTCAAGAAAAGAGTAGTCAAACACGACCCTTTAAACATTGCCCGATTAAATAGGCGACATCCATATACAGCCGTCTTAGACATCACCCAATAATGGGCGACGTCTAACGGCTGACATCTATGCTCATTTATGTAGTAGCGAGACGAAGGAGGCAATTCGTCAACATTTTCTATACCATAATATGATAATTAATTATCTTTCTGATTTTGTTTGCAAAAGAGATTAGAACCATATTGCTACAAAACAAGGACCAGTGCAAGAGTTTTTCAAAGCAGACCTTGCCTATCGGGATGATCCCCTCAAGCCTATGGAACTGGGCACAGAAGGAAAGAAGCTAGCTTGGTGGGAAAGTTTATTCTCAACTGGTCTAATACATGGAATGAAATACAGTAATTGATTTACACACAGACCTAAAAAAAGGGCTCAAAATGCAACAGATCACTGACGAGGCAGATTTTAAAAAGCTCACAAGAAGCAAGTATGAAAGGGAAAGGCTTAAAATGGAGAAGATACTTAAGAACACAAAGTAGAAAGAGGCTTACAAGCGATTATGAGTAGAGAAAAGATGAACCAAAGATCTTAACTTACAAATTAATAACCTTACGAAATCTAGCCAAGATTACTTGTCAAAAAAGAATTCAACTAAAATCATAGAATTAATATTAATTAATATTCATGTTTTTCCTTAAAACTGTATATTTGCAAGAAGAGTAAAATATAATCAATGGACATAATTTATTGTTGAGAATTATACGCTCTAATTCTACCGAGAGCAAAAATATGCGAGAGTTATGTCTATTTTTAGCCGTACAGAAATTCACTATGATGAAAAAAAAA
>CAMOHE010053897.1:0-11383 GCA_946598075.1 Artocarpus hirsutus
ATCCTTGGTCTCAGCGGAAGCAGTGGGAGATGTCCATCTTTACTTTGATAATTATAGGAATTTAATTTTGCGAGATTGTTTTTATTTTCCTAAATTTAAAAGGAATTTAATTTCTATAGCTTGTTTATTTAAAGACTATTATTTAGTTTCTTTTAATAATAAAGTGGTGATTCGTAAAAACAAATCTTTTATTTATTCTGGATGGATGCAAAATAATCTATATTTTATCAAACCAAAGATGGACTTACTGCTTAATGCTGAGATGAATGATAATAACTCTAAAAGACCTAAAACTTCTCATTCTAATAAGACTTATCTTTGGCATTTGCGCCTTGGTCATATTAACCTGAATAGGATTCAAAGGCTGGTAAGGGATGGACCTTTAAGTTACTTAAAGGTGGAATCTATACCTCAATGTGAATCTTGCTTAGAGGGTAAAATGACCAAAAGACCATTCGGGTCTAAGGGCAATAGGGCCGAAGGGGTTCTAGAACTTGTGCATAGTGATGTTTGCGGACCAATGAACATCCAGGCATGAGGAGGGTATGTGTACTTTGTCACTTTTATTGTTGACTACTCAAGGTATGGGTATGTGTACTTGATGCACCACAAAAGTGAAACTTTTGACAAGTTCAAGGAGTTTTCGGCTAAAGTGGAAAAACAATTGGGTAGACCCATAAAGACACTTCGATCTGATCGAGGTGGAGAATACCTTCCTGATGAGTTTCTGGGACACTTATTAGAGAATGGGATTTTATCCCATTTGACTGCGCTAGGCACTCCGTAGTAGAATGGCGTAGCGGAGAGAATAAATAAGACTTTATTAGACATGATAAGGTCCATGATGGGTTATTCATCATTACCTTTATCCTTTTGGGGATATGCACTACAAACTGCATGTTATCTTTTGAACAATGTGCCTTCAAAATCGGTCCCTAAAACTCCTCACGAGTTGTGGACGGGTAGAAAGACATCCTTAAACCATATTCGCATATGGCGATGTCCAGCCCATGTCCTATTTAAGGATACAAATAAGTTAGAAGCACGTTTGGAAGTTTGCGTGTTTATAGGATATCCAAAAGGGACTAAAGGTGGTTATTTCTATAACCCAAAGGAAAATAAAGTCGTGGTTTCAACTAATGCAACTTTCCTTGAGGAGAGTTACATAGACGACTTTGAGCCTCGAAGCAAGGTAGTGCTTGAGGAGTGATTCGATCACTCTAGAGGTTCCGAATGAGACCATTACGATCAGTGTAGAAAGACCAGACCAACCCAAACAATAACCTAAGGGGCTTCTGCATAGTGGGAGGATCGGGCGTCAACCAGAGAGGTATATGTTCAATGAGGAGGCCTTCTTAGCTGAATCAGATGAACATGACAGGGATCCTTACACTTACGTAGAGGCTATGGAGGATGTTGATTCAAAACTTTAGACAGAGGCCATGAACATAGAGATGAAGTCTATGGAGACTAATCAGGTCTAGGAGCTTGTGGATCTTCCCGAAGGGGTAAAACCCATAGGGTGTAAATGGATCTACAAAAGAAAAAGAGGAGTGGATGGAAAGGTCGAAACCTTTAAGGCTAGACTGGTAGCTAAGGGTTATACATAAAAGGAAGGAATTGATTATAAGGAAACATTTTCGCCTGTAGCCATGCTTAAGTCCATCCAGATTCTCTTGTCCATAGCTGCCACTCTCGACCATGAGATTTGAGAGATGGATGTCAAGACGGCTTTTCTAAATGGCTATCTTAATGAGTCCATTTATATGGAACAACCAGACGGGTTCAAGGTCAAGGGTCAAGAGTGTAAGATTTGTAAGTTGCTAAAGTCAATATATGGACTTAAGCAGTCTTCTCATTCTTGGAACATAAGATTTGATCAGGTGATCAAGACTTATGGGTTCTCACAAAATGTGGATGAGCCATGTGTTTATAAACACATTAAGGATGGGAAGGTGGTTTTTCTGCTACTCTATGTAGATGATATTCTACTAATTGGCAATGACGTTGGGGCATTATCATCGGTCAAATTATGGTTGACCAAGCAGTTTGACATGAAGGACTTGAGTGAGGCTAATTTTGTTCTTGGTATCCAAATCTTTCGGGATAGGAAGAACAAAATGATAGCTTTGTCACAAGTCAGCTACATAGATAAAATTCTCAAGAGGTATGCAATATAGGATTCCAAGAAAGGTGGGCAACCATCTAGGTCTGAAATTACTGTTTCTAAGAAAGACTCTCCAAAGTCTAATGAAGAAAGAGAATACATGAAGAATGTGCCTTATGCTTCAGCAGTGGGTAGTCTCATGTATGCCATCCTATCTGGATTCTAGGAAATCAACTTCGGGTTTTGTGTTTACTCTAGGCGGCAGTGCCATTAGTTGGAGAAGTATGAAGCAAGATTGCACTTCGGATTTAACGATGGAGGCCAAGTATGTCGCAGTTAGTGATGCTTCGAAAGAAGCAGTGTGGCTCTACAAGTTCCTTGGGGATCTTGGGGTAGTTCTTGGTATGGATAAGGTGGTATCACTGTACTGTGATAACAATGCGACGGTAACTAATGCTAAGGAACCAAGATCTCACAAGAAGAGTAAGCATATTGATTAGAAGTATCATGTGATAAAGGACTTCGTCGAGGGTGGGCATGTCACGGTGTGCAAAATCATGTCAGAGGACAACTTAGTTGATCCATTCACGAAGACACTTACTGGGAGAGTCTTCGAGAGGCATGTGGAAGCTATGGGGATGCGAGATTTATCATATTTACTTACTTAGTGCAAATGGGAGATTGTTAGACATGTATGGCCCTAAGGAGTAAAAATGTAATAAGTTTTTTGGAGACATTTTTATCAATAAAGAATTTATTTATTATATACCAAATCTTGTCCTCTTACGTTCTTATTTGTTGAATATATGATAAGCAAACAATAGTCTGAGACTGTCGGTCTAAACCTTTAAGAATTGGGCATATGATGGACAGATTATGTAGAAGACACGATTCTTAAGGTGACGGTCTAAATCATAAGATCCAGAATCAAGGGAATAAAGTTGGGCATTTTATTCATGTAAAGATTGTTATGTTGTCTATATCGCTATTGGGAGATGGTTTGTCTTGACCATCGGAGATGGACTCCTTGAATAGAAACATTGGCACGTTGTCATAGGTGACGATGTGTTGGATCGGGACATAAAGTGAATTGATTTGGATTAATAATTCTGTCTTGGCAAATCGATTCACTTTAGACAATCATTTATAGTGTATCTTAATCCTGAGATGAATAGTGGGCCTGTTGTCTTGACTTATGTCTTTTGATGTATCAAAGGGTGACATACAGTTAGAATGCATCCTTAGTTCTTCTCAAATATTCAAGGATTTTCTTGATTGTTGTCCAATGACTTTCAACTGGATTTGATTGGTATCTGCTGGTTATGCTTAAGGCATAGAAGACATCATGTCGAGTATATAACATTGCGTACATGATAGATCCAATGGTAGAAACATATGGAATCTTATTCATATAGTCTTGTTCATCCTGTGTCATTGGACACTGAGTCTTGCTGAGACTAATTCCATGTGACATTGGCAAGAATCCCCTCTTGGAATCTTACATATTAAACCTATTCAATACCTTCTCAATGTATGTACTCTGACTTAGGCCAATAAGCCTCTTAGATCTATCCCTATAGTTCTTAATGCCTAGAATATTGGCAGCTTCACCTAAGTCTTTCATTGAGAAACAATTCCCTAACCATGATTTAACATTTTGTAGAGTAGGGATATTGTTTCCAATGAGTAATATGTCATCAACATATAGCACTAGAAAGACTATTACGCTCCCACTGACCTTCTTGTAAACACAAGGCTCATCTTCATTTTTAATGAACCCAAACTCTTTGATTGCTTCATCAAAACGAAGATTCTAACTCCGAGATGCTTGCTTCAATCCATAAATGGATCTTTGAAGCTTGCAAACCTTTCTAGAATTCGCAGGACTAACAAAACCCTCAGGTTGTGTCATATACACATCCTCAAGTAGGTTTCCATTAAGAAACGTTGTTTTGACATCCATTTGCCAAATCTCATAACCATAGTATGCAACTATGGCGAGGAGAATCCGAATGGATTTAAGCATAGCAACTGGTGAAAAAGTTTCATCATAGTCTATGCCATGTGTTTGCTTGAAACCTTTTGCAACCAATCTAGTCTTAAAGGTATACACATTGCCATCCATGTCTGTTTTCTTTTTGAAAACCCATTTGCACCCAAAAGTCTTTAAACCATCAGGTGGATCAATCAAAGTCCATACTTGATTATCATATTTGGATTGCATCTCTGACTTCATGGCTTCTAGCCATTTATCACAGTTAGGGCTATTCATGGCCTCTTGGTAGGATGTGGGCTCATTTTGATCGACAATCATCACATCATTATTATCAGTTAAGAGAAATTCATATCTCTTAGGACTCTGACATGTCCTACTATGCCTCTTTGGGCCTTGTGTTACCTGTGTAGGCTCAACAACTACTTGTTGATCTAGTTGAGATTCCACAGGTGGTTCAATGCTATTTTGTGGCACTTGAATTTCTTCAAGTTGAACTTTACTCCCATTGGTTCCTTTAGAAATGAATTCTCTGACTAAAAAGACACCACTTCGAGCAACAAACACTTTGTTCTCAGAAGCATTGCAAAAGTAATATCCTTTAGTTTCTTTAGGATATCCCACAAAAAGACATTTGTCTAATTTTGGTGCTAATTTATCTGAAATTTGACGCTTCACATAAGCCTCACATCCCCAAATCTTAAGAAAAGACAAACTAGGCAACTTCCCAGTCCACATCTCATATGGTGTCTTTTGAACCACCTTTGATGGAACTCTATTTAGTGTGAACACAACAGTTTCCAGAGCATATCCCCAAAAGGATATTGGAAGATCTGACCGACTCATCATAGATCGAACCATATCCAATAAAGTTTAATTTCTCTGTTCAGACACACCATTCCATTGTGGTGTTCCTAGTGGAGTTAATTGTGATACTATCCCACAATCTCTAAGATGATCAATGAATTCTTGGTTTAAGTATTCACCACCTCGATCTGATCAAAGTGTTTTAATACTTTTACCAAGTTGATTTTGTACTTCATTTTTTAAAATTTTAAACTTTTCAAAAGATTCAGTTTTTTGTTTCATTAGATAGACATAGCCATATCTACTAAAATCATCTGTGAAAGTAATGAAGTACTGAAAACCTCCTCTAGCAGTGGAACTTAATGGTCCAACTACATTAGAATGTTCAAGGCCCAATAAGTCATTAGCCCTTTCACTATGTCTAGTAAAAGGTGTCTTAGTCATTTTGCCTAATAAATAAGACTCACATATTTCAAATGATTCAAAATCAAATAAATTCAAAAGCCCATGTTGATAGAGTTTTGAAATGCGTTTCTCATTTATATGGCCTAAACAATAGTGCTAAAGATAGGTAGAGTTTAAATCTTTAGATTTAAACTTCTTTGTATTAACATTATAGATGGACTTTTTGTTTGTGTTTTCAATGTTCAGAACATAAAGACCATTCGGTTATGGAGCATATCCATAGAAAATGTTGTCATGGTAAATGGAGCATTTATTATTCCTAATAATAAACTCAAAACCTTCCTTGTCCAAACAAGAAACAGAAATAATATTCCTACTCATAGCAGGTGCATAATAACAATTTTCTAAACTTAAAACAAGTCCACTAGGCAAAGTCAACTCATATGTTCCTATAGCTAAAGCAACAACTCTTACTCCATTTCTGACTCATAGGTCCACTTTGCCTTTAGCCAATATTCTACTCCTCTTAAGACCCTACACATTAGTACAAATGTGAAATCCAGATCCAGTATCTAATACCCAGGAATCAGAAGTAGACAAATTGACTTCCATAATATAAATACCTGAAGGAGTAGTCACACTACTCTTCTTCTTCTTCAGATCATCCAAATAAAGCTTGTAGTTTCTTTTCCAATTTCCAGGCTCATTGTAGAAAAAGCATACTCCCTCCTTTGGTGGTTTAGCCTTAGGTTCAGGATTGGGCTTCTTAAAGTCTTTGGGAGCCTTATTCTTGCCCGTACCCTTTCCTTTCCTTTTCATACCTTTCTCTTTATTAACCATCAGAACATCTTTGGTATTCTTGATATTTTGTTCAGCCGTCTTAAGCATCCCATGCAACTCAAAAATAGTCTTCTCCATATTATGCATGTTGTAGTTCATAAGGAACCCATCATAAGCATCTGGTAAAGATTGGAGAATGATGTCAACAGCCAACTCTTGGCTAATCTCAAGACCAAGTTTCTACAAATGATCAAGATGACCCTTCATCTTCAGAACATGAGTACTCACTAAACCGCCAGTAGTCAACTTTCATGAGAGTAATGCCTTTAAAGTGGCAAACCTCTCAATTCTAGCTTTCTCTTGGAACATTTCCTTAAGATGGCCTATCATGGTATAAGCCTCCATTTCCATCAGTTGCTTATGAAGCTCTAATCCCATGCTTCTAAGCATGAGGCAAGTGACATCAACAGAGTCATTGAGATGCTTATTATGAGCATCCTTTTGAGCTTTAGGAGCATTAGCAGCCGATTCATCAGGGATAGGTTGATCAAGGACATATTCCTTCCTCTCTTGCTTAAGAACAATTCTCAAGTTTCTGTACCAGTAAAGGAAGTTAGTCCCATTGAGCTTATCTTTCTCAAGAATCGTTCGCAGTGACAAGTTAGATGTGGTGTTTGATGCCATTATCTACAACAAATATATACACATAGTACTTAACATTTTATTAAACAATTTTTTACGGGGCATAATTTAAATCCCACTAATTTTATCAAATTAATAACCCTCAATATTAATTTAGCAATCACAACAATTGTAACTTTAGTGGGCCAAGATCCATATTTCACCTCACTTTAAGTAAGCTTTGGCTTATCACCTAAAGTATGGTTATTTAGGTAGGCAACATTTTACCAATTACATCTTATGTAACTCTTGGATAAAAATGGGATTTGACATCACATGTCCTGGCTAATTAAAATCCCATCTAATGCCCTTGGTCCAAAACCATTTTGATAACCTAGTTAAGTCCAACCATTTCAAACATATGGATATCACTATTATCCATCTTGTCTTACCTAGATGGCTTAACACACCCTGCTTTGGCAGAACATATGTTTAGCAATCCAAGTATTGATAAGTGTTAAATTATGGAGGGCATTTTAATGACTTAATATTAAGTGAGGGTTCCACTTTATTTTTATTTTATTATTTTTTATTATGTCGCATCACATACATATCATTATATACACAGCATCACATACATAGCATCATATACATAGCATCACATACATAGCATAATAATAACATAATAAGTGTGTCATAGCATGGCCCAAATCTAGATTGATCTCCATAAGCCAATATGAAGGTTAATGGTCAATTCTAGGTAATCATCATCTCCATGGATTTCCTTAGATTGCCACGAACGGACTCCATCTTAAGCCTCTATCTTGGACCTCCATCTTGAACCTCCATCTATCTTGATCTTGGGCTTTGATTTTACATTACAAATTGCAATATAAACTATTCTATTTCTACCAAATAAATAAATAAATTACAACAAATTAAAAATGACACGCAGGCCGTATTTAAAATTACAAACGCAAAATAAAATTAAATAAAACTTGTCAATCACATTTGTATAAAAGGGCCATGCTATACACCATGCAATTCACACTAAACACATAAACATAATAACATAATTTCATTATTGTTAAATTTTTATTATGACCAAAACAATTTATGTGACGAATAATTTTAGGGTCTAGGGGCAGCACCCTTGGCGTTGCGAGGGCTCAAGGGTAGCGCCTCCAGAAGGTAAACGATTCACCTTACTCATTTGAATGAGTTGCTACCTAAATGCATTGATTTTAATTAATCAGATTACCTAATCTGTTCATAACAAAATTAATTAATCTATGTTTAATACTTAAACAGATTCATGAAATTTATTGATCTATTCTAAACTGATCATCCTTGTTTAACAAATAAATAGACCCTATGATATAATAAAACCGAAAACAGATTTACAATATATCGTTTAATCATCTTAAAATAGATTACTAGATTCTTGTTAAATTGTAATATTAATCAAATTAACAACAACGGGTTACAAGAAACAGTAATTGTATTAATCAAATTAACATGGTAAAAACATTTAATCAAATGAAACCTCAAACACATTAATCTAATTAATGTATAAATCATATCCATACATATCACATATACACAAAACCATATAAAATCAATTTAATCGAATTCGCTAGTCACTCTGATACCACTGTTGGGTTTCATTGGATTTTGTGATTCAAATAAGCAGCAAAAAATCAAAATTAATTCCCACAAAACTCTCACAGGATCCATGCAATTCAATTAGATTGAAAAGAAAGTCATAGAATCTTACCAAGATGACAAAAGGGGCAAGATTTCTAGAAGGAATAGAGCAAGTTCACTCCGATGACACCTTAACTCGAGCTTTTCGTATTCGCGATCGAATTCAAACGTTGTTACTTAAAGCAACACCCTCTGTAGGTATCCACACGAACAGACTCTCTTAAAAATTAATTGGTGTGCTAGCACCCTCTCCTTACAGTAAATGACTCTCACTCTAATTTTAGGGTTTTTAATGTTCTCACCTTTCAGAATAAGAGAACGCCTTCTTTTTTTTTATTTGGCTAAAATAAATAGATATATATATCTATTGACTTTGAGATAGTGTCAGATTTTAACTAGGGTAAACTGTAATTCAAATATGATTTAGAGAATCTAGATAATGTCGACTTCAATGAACCTAGACATATCTTGTACATCGAATCTGGACATTATCAGGTTCATTGAACCTGGACATAATAAACGCAAAATTTGTTTTTGGTTTATTCTAAGTGTGCGACCCTGTAGGTTCACATAACGTTGGTAGTGGGCTTGAAATTCTATTTTTGGCCCACAAATCATAAGCAGCCTCTAGCAAAACATTATGATTACCCAAGTTATGCGAATGTCAATAATCTGACATAACCTAATCCACAATAAGTATTAAAGTCCTTTTGTCACTAGATACCTTGATTGAACATAAGGCATAGTTTATGTCATCCTTATACTATTCAATCATATTATTTCTCGATCTTAAGTAGACTGATATTGATAACCCTTATCAATTCATTCCAATATGGCCATGCATTTTACTTCAATCTAACTTATTGAGGGGCCCATAGATATCTTTCTCATAATAAATGAGGGACAAATTCCTTCTTAATCACTCACATTCCTCACATGATTCACTCTATATCCTACAACAATTCATTCAATCATCCTGTTAAAGACAATATTAGAGTGTGTCAAAATATAGAACTTGTCATGTAGGAAACAATGGTGATTTTAGGTCAGAGGACTAGGCTAATACTATTGTGTTGAGAATCACTTATGACAATTATCCATGTGGTATTCTCATGCTGGTCGATCCAATACATCATTTCTCAAATATGTATCTATGAGTGGACTTAGTATCTCTCATACACATGATTAGTAAAACATAATCATCAATCAAACTTCATGCTAGTCTTCATTCATTATTATCCCAATAATAATGACCGACTAGGGATAATTTAGAATAGAATTTAATTTTCACATAAGAGTTTACTATCAAGTCACATACTTGATGACCTTAGGCAGAATTAACTATTCATAGAATTGGAATAAAAAACAATAATGAAAATGCCTCTTTACTAATAAAATGCAAATGTAACGAAGTCAAAATGTGATCGTTACATAATTGGCCTAGGACACATCACTAACAATACTCACTCATCTTATCGTCTCTCTTCCAATCCTCGAGTACTAAGCATGCGAGAAATCCTGAAGACTTCCTGTTGAGTTCATCTGCGACTATGTTGGCCTTGCCTAAATAACACTGTAACATGAAGTCACAGTCTTCCTATACTCCATCCATCTCTGCTGTCTCATATTCAAATCCCTCTGTATGAACAAATACCTTAAGCTTATGTGGTCTGAGAAAACCTAGAAGATCGCCCCATACAAGTAGCATCTCCAAATCTTCAGGGCATGAATCACTATTGCAATCTCCAAGTCGTGAGTGGGATAGTTTTGCTCTTGAGGCCTTAGCTATCAAGATCCATAAGCCACAACTCATCGATGCTGCATTAACACACATCTGAGTCCTCATCCCGATGCATCAGTGTAGACCTCATAGGACTCATCGTTGCTTGAAATAATCAACACCAGAGTGGTAATCAATCGATTCTTCAACTCTTAGAAAGCATAGTTACAGTCCTTATCCCATTCAAACCTAACATTTTTCTTGATCAGCTATGTCAATGGAGCCACTATGTTAGAAAAATCCTTCACGAACTTCTAATAATACCCGGCAAGTCCTAAGAAGCTACAAATTTTGGCCACGTTCTTTGGTTGTTCCCATTCTACTATAGCCTTGATCTTGGATGGATCTACTGATATACCTTGCTCAGAGATGATATGTCCCAGAAACTTAACTTCGGTTAACCAGAATGCATACTTTTCCTTCTTGGCGTATAGTTGGTGCTCTTGTAGGTTCTAAAACACAATCCTAAGATGCTGCTCATGCTCCTCCAATGTCTTAGAATGGATCAATATATCATCAATGAACACAATCACAAATTGATCTAAATAAGGCCTGAAAAGCTTGTTCATTAGATCCATGAAAGCTGTAGGGGCAATTGTCAACCCAAATGGCATCACTAGAAACTTAAAGTGTCCATACCGACTCCTGAAAGCTGTATTGTGAATATTCTCTTCCCTAACCCTGAGCTAGTGGTATCCGATTCCCAAGCCTATCTTTGAGAAGAATCGAGAACCTCCTAACTAGTCAAACAACTCATAGATTCTAGGCAATGGATACTTATTCTTCATAGTGACCCTATTTAGCTAGCGGTAATCAATACACAACTGAAGGTACCATCATGCTTCTTGGTGAACAAAATTGACATGCCCCATGGTGACTTACTATTCCAAATATACCCCTTATCTGCTAGTTCCTGAAGCAATTTCTTAAGTTCTTTCATTTCTGCCGATGCCATATGATACGGTGCTACGAAATTGGAGTGGTCCTGGGAAATAACTCAATGCTGAACTCGATCTCCCAGTGCAGTGACAATCCTGGTAGCTTATCAGGGAAGACATCATCAAACTCTTTAACCACTGGTATCGCTGTATTCCTCCCTGTTGCACCAGACTCTTCTTTTAGATTCAGGAGAAGCGCATTACAAGCCAGATTCCTCCGTCCTCTAAGACACAGTTTCATGAGT